>CM034352.1:32942902-33221764 GCA_019925275.1 Mytilus edulis
GGGTTAACTGTAATTCGGACTTTCCCAATTTCCCCCACCCAACAAAAAGGGGGAATGCTAGGACCCGGGGGGAAACCCTTGACCTCCAGCACTTATAGTACAAATGTATAAAAATAAATTTATGTTAAAACTATAAAATGTAAAAAAAGTATAAAGGGACATAAGACAAGTAAAAATTATCACCACCTAAAAACCCCTTTATACGTTTAAATCTAAAAAAATTTTCAAAAGGTCAACCCCATATGACAGGTGAGTAACATAAAAGGTATTAAAAAAATTTCCAACCAAGAATTATATTTTAAACAGAAATGAAAATTTTTTGAAATTTTCCATTTTTTTACTTTCCCAAAGCCCACGTCACGTTTAGTATTTATTTTACTTTTACTTTTTCTTTTTTTTTCCCTCACCGGGAAGTATTCCCAGTTTTTAAATTTTAGGGGAGTTAACTGTGGGGGTAAACGTTGAGATGTTCCCTAAAAAAGGCCCCAAAAAGAACAACCCCACCTTTACTGAATATGGGAAAAAAATTTCAAAACATTTTGGGAAAGTGTCTCAAAAAAAGTGTTTTCCAAAAGACCGCCCGGAAAAGGAAAAAATTTGCCGATAACTATCGAAAAAATTTCATCGGGAATTCCCGAATCTGTTTTCTCAATAAGACTGCGCGATAAAAAAAGTTGTAAAATATAAGTCTTTGTAATTTTGTCATTGATGTAAATTATAAATATATCACCTTTGTTTTAACATAAATTAGCAATTTAGAAACTTAATTCATAACAATAAAGAAAACTAAAAGCAATTTACCTACGGTGAATAAAGCACTCTTAGACGTATTTCTCCGCACACTTTTTCAGCAAGAACGGCCATTTTTGTCACATGTTCAATTCGCATCTCACATGACCTGTTGTTTGGCCCCGTGATCAACTTTTGCTATATTCCTGGCAAATTCAAACGATCGTCAAAAAGTCACATGGATATGCTAGATCAAGCACTGGAAGCAAGGTCGGTTCAATTATTCGGAATTTCAACTAAAGTGCACGAAAAAGACCAATGATTGCTTGCATGACAATTTTGTAATGCGACACTGAAGTAAAAATTATGTTACTTCTGTCTAAATTTTGCATTTAAAATTATATATTAAAGTTAAATTGAAAATAAAGATCGGTAAAGCAATTGACTGATTATTAAGTGCAGTTGTAACTTTTTTTTTTTTTTTTTTTCTTCAACCATCTGAACCGGCTAAATTTTCCCTTACAATATTGTGCATCCTTGTTAACTGACCTTGTATTAATGTAGAATAAAGATTAAAGTGTTTTACCCTATAAACCTGTGAGTCAATTATATTAAATCTATAAAAAAAAATGAAAATTTTCCAACATTCTGATTCATCATGACATGCATGACATTCATATATTATTTATAAAACACTTACTCTCAAATTGTTATTCCTTTTGTACTATCAATGACTATATTGCTTATGTAATGATTAGTTAATATGAAAAGGTAAGATATCAAATTTTAAGATTATGAATTCAGTTTGTTGTTTCAATACAAAATATAAATTTCATAAAATTTTATTAAAAAATAAATAAACAGCCTTTCCCATTTTACTCTAGCTATTATTGGACAATTTGGTACTTAGCATACAACTACATGTATGTGGCACTGGTTGGCTAGAACTTTTGTAAATACATTTGTAATACACTCTTAACAACCATTTTGCTAACATGTTATGGTACTAACAAGCGAGTAATATATAACCAATATATTGTTCTCGTCCTGAATATGCATGAAATATTTGCCACTGGACGTTAAGCAACGAACAATCAATCAATCAATATAACCAATATATGCTTAATAAAATGTTGAATAAGATAAGATATATTTTATTTCCAATTAAGAGACCACAAGGGGCATACATGTATCAGTCAGGGGACTTTACTTAAATGAGTGATTTTCTAAATCACTGATTCAAGTAGCATTATTTTCATTTAGGTTGGAATTAAGAGTTGTCTTTCTTCAATAATCACCTATTTAAGTAGTACAAAATAATCACTAGAAGTGATTTAATTTTACTGTAGCTTTAAATATAGAATACTAATGATCCAGGGACTAATTATGTTTCTAAACTTATCAGAACCAACATCTGTGTTGTCCAGGATGACCAGGTCATTTCAGGTGATGACCTTGTACTGAATCTAGGATAATGACATAAAAATCACTTGTTTAAGTATCATACCTCAATTTCCTTCCCAAAAATCACTTCTTTAAGTATCATTATTTTAATAACCCCCACTAATTTCAACACCCTCGAACAGTGAAATTTTTATCGTGAACAGTAGAATTTTATTACATAATCTGAAAGATGAAACCTTGAACTTTACAGGAAAAATACTACCACTGCTGGGAAAAATCTGTCAAGAAAGTATCAGTTCATTATGTAAAGCCATTATTACAGCATTTTTTCAACTAAAATAGAATTTGCAGCTAAATGATAGCATTAAAGGCATAAACCTTGCTACTTAAAAGAAGCAAAAAATACATTTTTTTCAATTTTACTAATGAAAAGATATTATTTAAACCTATGTGTTTGAAATTTTGTTAAAATTACAAAATCAAAATTTGAGACAAAACTTCAAATTTGCTACTCAAATAAGTGATTTAAAAATCACTTACATCAGTAAGTCCCCTGACTGTGTATAGAGAATACAAGTATAAGGAAAAAGAACATTGATTATATGAAAATCTATAAAACGGGCTGCTGTCTGGATTAACCACAAAATCCCCATTTTCTATTAATTTGTAATAGAACATGTACAGTAGACTAATAAATAGATATTATTGTGTAAAGGGAATTTTTGCTCTTCAGAAATCAAAAATTTCTAAATAAAGTCCTACAAAAGGTGTTATACAATGAAAGCAGATGTTAAGAATTATCTAAATATTTTGATATCTTACATACATGTATGTTTGTGTAAGTTGTACCTTGCATTGAATATTGTACACTTTGTGAATTGATATTAAAGTGATTTCCACACTTTTTGGGAGTATAAAAAAATCCAAAACCAATATGTGATTGCCTTGATAGTTTTCAATTTTCCTGATTTTGTCTACATTTTGTTTTTTCAAGATACACAAAAGTCAAAACAGTGCAGTGAGCACAGTATTCTGAACATCCTTATTGATGAAATAAATACTCTGATATTAAGGCCAAAAATAAAATATTGTTTGTTTCCCCTCCCCCAACTGACCCAGTAAAATCGCAGTGACTCGAAAATTTTTATTGGCCATTCTTGTACATATTTTTTGTTGTTGCTATGTTGGTTTTTGGTGATATCTTTCTGATGCTGTAGTAAATGTGCATTGGTTTTTTGGTCATACCTTTCCGATGCTGTAGTCAACAAGCGTTTTAAATCAAGGCATTTTTGCATTGAAGCGTCAATATGATTCGGAATCTAGGAAAACAAACATAATGCCTTGCCACACGATTTGTGTTGTCATGGTTGTGTGCAAGGGTGATATTTGAAAATAAAATCTGAAGCATCTTTCAACCCACTGAGTGCACCTTGATTGGCTTTGTCTTTTACCTCTTTTCCTGTTTAAAGGATAAAATCTTTGAGTAAAAATGGTCTGAATTGTGCTTTGAAATCAATCTACTTAGTAGTACTTTGTCTTCGACTTCGACCAGGTTGGGCACAAGTCAGAAAATGTTGGATACATGATTTCCCTGCTTTCAGGGAACCTCCTTGATTTCTGGTGTAAACAAGACCAGTTAAAATGTGTTTTTATTTTCCATTTTTTGGCATGAAATTTACAAAAGGGCACGTTTTACGTTATAACTTACACAAGTTGAATTTGTAAATACTCAAAAGTATTCTAGGAACAACAAAACATGAATAAGTGAAGCCTTGTTTTTTCTAGAACTCGAAAAAACATACAAATCTTTGTTTAGGAATTAATTGACCAAGCTGCATGATCCATGCATGTTGATTGATTGATTGATTGTTGGTTGCTTAACGTCCAGTGGCAAATATTTCATGCATATTCAGGACGAGAACAAGTTCACAAATAATACAATAGGTAGGTGAATACGATAGAGGCCATCTGGGATGATGGTCGGGGGAATTTGGACTGCCACTGGAAATTGTGGGTATATTGGATAGGGACAGAAATTTTGCCTTGCAACAGGCCACCTACGGACCCCTCAAAGAGTTGTTGCAAGGGTTCTTAACGTGCAAAGAGCGTGGCACTCTCTTTACACGAGGCATCAGATTTAACATCCCCCTTCTGACCGGACATGACTGCGAACTTGATAAATCCCGCACATCCAAACGGACGCCCCACTTCGGCAAGCGTTTTACTGCCGGTCGGGAGAAGACCAAGTGACCATATTTCTATACCCCAGTCACCCTTGGGGTGTTATCCATGCATGTGTAACTGAACATAACTGAATTATGTTCACTTCTATTGAAAATTTTTATTCATTAAATTTTAATTCCCAAGTCATTAACATATCTTTTTGTCATCTCATAATTGATGATCAAGGTATGAATTGGTGAACACAGGAATTGTTTTGTTGTGAGTTATGCATCAAATTAGACATGTTAGACTTGAAATAAGCTTGATTTTTAACTTATTAAACACTTGCTTTCATTAAACATTGTTATCACATGAAGAATGTGTGCTTTTGTAGATTTCATACCATAAAATGAATAGGAAAAAGGAGGTCCCTGTATACTGTTTTTAACACCAGAAAACTTGGGTGTACACTGAATACAGGGAATATATATCCCACTTTTCTTGACTTATCTTACCTGTTGATTTTTGTAAAAATTCAATATAGAAAAATTATATCAAGAAATAAAATAAAATAATTTGCCTACCTACCTACCCCTACCCTGATAACCTCAGTCGGGGAAGGGAAACAAAGATATTTTTAATGTTGGCCTAATATAAAGTGCAAAATAATCTACATAGATATATAGGAAGATGTGATGTGAGTGCACATTGTTTATAAACCAAACTTGTCCAGAACATTACATTAGTTTTGCATGGTGCATGAATTAAGAAATAATTCATGGAAGCCATAGATTTGTTGGAAATTTACACATGGCCTGGGCCGTGATATTCGAATTTTATCCTGAGCGTTAGCGAGGGATAAAATTAACGAATATCACGGCCCAGGCCATGTGTAAATTTACAACAAATCTATGGCTTCCATGAATTATTTCGATTCTAATAGGACAAATATGATCATTAAAAAACTGAAGCGATGATGGTAATACCGTGTGTGTGGCTGTTCTATTTTACCCACTGTTTGATAAATGTAAAACAAATTTAATAAACATGCATGAATGATTTCTTAACTAACCGCTAGAAAAAAAATGTGATTACTTTATTTACTTCTCAGTAAACCCAACATTTGCAATTTTAAATTTACATTTTTTATCGTAAGCTACCGTCAAATTCACTGTTGACATGTTGTAACCAAGGAGCCGCCATGTTGACTTGCTGAAATCAGTAAATGTGCGAATAATGCAATAGAACAGAAAACAAGCAACACCTACCTCAATACTTTATTTTAATGCAATTGTATCCGAGTTTAGAAGGTAAACGCAATAGAAAAACCTTCAGCTTTGACGTTTTCATTCGTATGACGTCATGTTTTGAAATGACGTTAATGCGCCAAAATCATTACTGGAATTTCGCGGAATTTTAGTTTATTTTGTTTTTGTCCATTTTTCCGTTCTCTAATGTGTAAATTCTTTTTGTTATGCGTCAGAATCAGAATAAATGTTCTATATTGTTTTATTCAATTGTAATGTTAACACAGCGAAATCCACAACCGTTTACACATAGGTTACGATACATGTGGATTTACGTGGGAGGCATATTTAAACAGCCATTTGTGTACATCTTGGAGTCTGCGCTAGGTATAGATATATCGAGAATTTTATCACGGTGTTGTTTACAAAGCGAAAGAAGCACGTCATATTAGAATCTAGTACAAACATATGTGTGATGTCATTGTTAACTTGGTCATTGTTCTGTTTTGTTCTGTACAGGTATAGGTATAATTCTCTTTTTTGAATCAGAACCCTCCCACAGAGGATAATACTTTCACTTAACTTATAAATAAAATTAATAAAATCTTGTATTTTGTTGTAGTCATTAGAATCTATTTGGGCTACCAAAATTTGAGTCTAAAAAAAATGTTAGGCCAAATATTTTTTAAACTCTAAAACTTCTTTTTAAAATTAGAGTTATCTCCCTTTGTGCGTAATTGTAGTTGCACCATTTACAGTTCATTGAATATTCCTCTTTCCAATTTCCATCCATACATGTATCAAAATTGTGGTATGAGTCTTAATTAGAATCTGTTTTTTTTTTTCAATTAGTCTGTTTTAAATACATGTAGCTGTACATGTATGACTTTCGAATTATACAACGCAAATTAATGTTGATATATATATTAGATTGGAAGAAGCCATGACTTTACATCAGCTGATGAAAAGCTTTGAGCTAGCTATAGTTTCAAGTAATTTCATCCTTCTAAATATTCATGAAATTTTGCCCAACTGAACATTTAGGCAACCAACACTCGGTCAATCAAGTTACATTTTGTATTTCAAGCAATTTAATGATGTTTGATTGTCCCCATATTTGTAAGACCTGAAATTTTCAATATTTGGTGCTTTTGTGTCATAATCTTTATGCAAATTCATGGATTGTTTTTCTCCATATCTTTTGTAATTCCCTTGTGTTCATTGATGATGATGGTTTAACAAGTACTGAGTATTTCATTCCAATGTGCTTCCTATATACAACCACAACAATAAAGAAAAATGCAGCATTGTTCTAATTTTATTTGTTTATTGCAGTGAACAAAAGAATCATGATTCCAACAACTCAGATGATGTCACTTTAACACACCATGACCCAGGTAATTATGTTTATATACATACATGTGTACATGTACACATGCAAAATTACACAAGAAATATGATGATAATACTTTTACTTAACTTATAAATAAAAACAAATATTATCAGCTTGTTGTATTTTGTTTGGGCCATTAACATTCTATTTGGGCTACCAAAATTTGAGTCTAAGAAATACTTGTTACCTTTAACATTTATACATTTAGTGAGGTACAATGTACCTTCAAGAAATATGTTTGTGTTGGTTCATATATGTCCTGTGAATTCAGGGATCATATTATTCAAAAGGACAATGTGAAATAATAAGTTAAGGTCACTTGAATTTTAACTTGGGAAGGCATCTTGCATCAATAATTTTAAGTCACTGAAAAAGATGAGTTGAGGAAAAATCATAAGGGCTTATCTTTAGCCATCTACACCCTCACCTCTAACTGCAGATGATTATTTATATATACTATATCATTCTCATATATATTATGGTTTTTTAACAGGATTTTTGTGACAAAAATGTCGGTTATTGATTAAGGGATGTATGGTGGGCGGCTGGGTAGTCAGGCGGCCAGGCAGGTGGCAGCCAAATGTTGTCCATGCATTTACTCATGAACCGTTCACCCAAAGCTTTTAAAATTTTAATATGTTGTTACTGACATCAAAATGAAAGTCAAGTTCAATAATGATGATTTTGAATTTTACGGTTCTGGAGTTTTGGTTCTTGAAAGATTGAAAAATGGTGTTGCCAGTCCTGTCCGTGCATTAACTCATGAACTGATTAACCAAAGCTTTTAAAATTTTCATATGGTGTTACTGACAACAAAACAGGTCAAGTTCAATAATGACGATTTTGACTTTTACAGTTCTGGAGTTATGGTTCTTGAAAGATTAAAAAATGGCGTTTCCAGTCCTGTCAGTGCGTTTACTCGTGAACTGTTCAACCAAAGCTTTTAAAATTTTAATATGTTGTTACTGATGACAAAATGGAGGTCAAGTTCAATATTGACGATTTTGACTTTTACCGTTCAGGAGTTATGGTTCTTGAAAGATTGAAAAATGGTGTTTCCAGTTGTGTCCATGTATTTACATATGAACCGTTCAACCAAAGCTTTTAAAATTCAAATATGTTGTTTCTGATGACAAAATTGAGGTCAAGTTCAATAATGGCGATTTTCACTTTTTCTGTTCAGGAGTTTTGGTTCTTGAAAGATTAAAAAATTGTGTTACCAGTAATGTTGTTGCATTTACTCATGAACCATTCAGCCAAAGCTTTTCAAATTTTTATATGTTGTTACTGATGACAAAATAAAGGTCAAGTCTGATATTGAAGATTTTCACTTTTACCGTTTATCAGTTATGGTTTTTGTGATATTGAAAAATGCCAGGACACAAATAAATATGAATAAATCTGGTTTGCTGTCGCTCTGACAGCCTCTTGTTTTAAAAATAAAATTGTTATATGTTTTACAGGAGACCATGAAGAACATGCAACAATAGCAAATGTACAAACAGTTGGAGGACAAGCTCTAGCTCTGGATCCAAATATTCAGTATCAGCTTAGGGCTGATACAGGGCAAGGTAAACACATAATAAGTAAAAACAGGGATTGTTGAGCATGAGGGATTTTAATTCATGAAAGTTGTCAATGATATTACATAAAGTAGTCTTATTCTAGATAATACACTTTTAACATACATCATATTCAATTTAGGACATGTATGTTTATAAAGTGAAATATTCAAGGTAAAACCTTTTATCATATACGTTTAAAAACTATGAACAGGGTTGATTGAAAAAAAGTAAAAAAGATAACAATGTCTATCAATTTTGCACCATTTAGAGTTTTTTTTTTCTTCTGAATCTCGTACAAATGATCAAATGATTAAAAAAAGTTAATTTATTAAAATCCCAAAATGACTGATAATATATCTAGAGAAAATAGTTGCTGCCTTCCTATATGATTAATTCAAATGCTTACTGTTATCCTTTTATTGTTTTTTTTTCTTTTTCTTTGTTTTTTTTATTTTGTTGCTTTATATACCATGTATACATTACCATGATTACTGGTACATTGTATTTGATGAAGTTTGAAAAATATTTGAAAATATTTTTGGAGACAAAACAATATTACAAACAAGTCACATGACAGTGAATTGGACAGTCATTAACATCCTGAATATCCCACTCAGGGTTTTAGTATTGTAAATCCTGTTTTACACTTCAGTATATAAAGAAATTATATTTCTTAAAAAGCAGTGCTGAACTTCTTTTTCATGTAAATACTTGAGGAAACGAAATTATGTCATGTTTGTGAAAGATGAAGTCATTCAAGGATATTGTTACGGCCAGAAAATCACTTTTAAATTGTAGCCAACAAAAGACATAAATCAATAATAAAATTTAACAAGATTTATTATGCAAAAGTTCACAAGAAGCATTACACAAATATTACTGTCAACTTAACTGTCAAAATAAGAGTCCAATCTTTTATCTTTTATATAATATCTGTATCAAGAAATCTTCTCAGAATCCAATCTGAATATTACGTTCACTACTACGGTTACAATCCAGTATGATGTTGTTTGTAGAATAAAAGTGTCAATCCAAACTACTAAGGTCACAATCCAGTATGATGTTGTTTGTAGAATAAAAGTGTCAATCCAAACTACTAAGGTCACAATCCAGTATGATGTTGTTTGTAGAATAAAAGTGTCAATCCAAATGCTGTGAATACTAATGTCTATCGATGTCTTAGTCTGAGAGTTAACTTTAGTGTCTGTATATATATAGTTGTCATGGAAATTTCTAGAACACTCTAGAAATGGAACGTCCTAGAAAGTTACAACGGAAGTTTCTATTAAAATACATGTAGAAGTTTAAATAACGCATCTTTTATTAAGATCATTCTGGAATCATTATGTAAGTCAAATGGAAAGTTCCAATCATTCTGTTATTGTTCCAGTGATTTCTAAACTGCACAGTTATAACATTATTCTGTAAACAACTGTCAGGCCACACAACAGAAATTAGGCCAACATAAATAAATACAATAATTACAATATCATAACAATATGATAAAAAAATTTGTATTTTACAGGTCAAGTGACTTACAGAGTAGTACAGGTAGCTGGAGATGGCAATGAGACGACAGCACAAGTTGTTGCAAGTAATGCATTCCCACAGGTAACTCAGGTAAAAATTGGGACAGTACACCTAAAACAAGGAGGTTACCCACATTTCAGAGAACCAAAATTTATCTTTAATTTTAGGGGAAAAGATCTTGTTAATTCAGTAACTATCTGAAGTTTAACTTGCCATGAATTTAAGTTCTGATTTTAATCACAAATTTTCATTTCATTATAGAAATGAACATGGATTGGAAAACAGTGATGCATGTATTGAAATAAGAAAATGAGGTATCATATGAGTGCCAATGAGACAACTCTCCACCAAAGTTGCAATTTATGAAACACTTATGAACCACACCAACAAAAGACAACCACGGAACATTAGGTTTCTGACATTGAATTTTACAATTACTTTCAAAGATTATAATATCATGATAAAATTCTTGTATCTTGTTAAAATCCTGTAAAAGCAGAAGATGGAGACACATTTGACACAAAAAATGATTCCATAATATGATTTACAACTGGGGGAATAAAAGTAAATGTATTAAAAAGTAAATCTTTTTTTCATATACTTGTATTTACGATGTATCAGCAATTTTCTGTCTTTTTGCCATTGCTTTCATTAAAGACTCCTAAACATGTTTATAATGATGAAATACCATATTAGTTTTAAGTTCAGTGTTGCTTGTAAAACTCTATCAAAAATTTGTTGATTATATTATGATTTTATTGTAAATATTCAGGTCTAAACTTTTATATTTTATTAGGCAGTCATACAAAGTCCATTTAGTAATGGAGGAAGTCCCACACTTGAAGGACAAGATACAAAGTTTACATATTTCCCTGCTGTCAGCGGGACAGGTGTTGAAGCTTCACAACCTGAGGTCATCTCAACAGCAGGCATGGCTGGACAGGTCACTACTGCAGGTGAGAGATTGTGTTCTTGATGGACTCAATTTATTTTCATCCGCTAGAGGTTCTTCTTTTACAGAATTTCAATGAGATTTTATACAACCACAAAAAAAAATAAGGGTCGTATATATTTGTATTGCGTCGTTGTCTTCATTGTTGTTCATTGTTTAGTATAAGTGAATAGAAATCTATGAAATTTAAAAACAATGTTTATAACCACAAAAGGAAGGTTGGTATTGATTTTTGCCCCCCAGAAACCTATTATGTGTCAAAAATATTTAATAACAATCCAAATTCAAACCGGTATCAAGTGTGAATATTGTGTCCATTTTTGCCCCAACGATTCAGGGTTGGAACTCTGCGGTCGTATCAAGCTGTGCTTAGCGAAACACTTTATTATATTGGTTCTCATGTCTTGATAATTTGTTTTGAAACTTTGTATGTATTCATAAATGTATTTTAAATCTTGTGAAATTGTTTTTTGAAATTTTCTATGATTGAGCATGTTGAGAGTATTGTAATATGGTGTAATTTATCTTTATAGGAGGATGGGCACAGGATGGTTCTCTTGGCCAAGGTAACAATAAAAAAATATTTGTAGTAATATGAAAAGTACAATCTAAGAACTACATTTGTTAAAAGAAAAGAACATGTATCTTTATGCTTGCAGCATGAAGCATCCAGGGATAAAAAGGGCTGATAACAAATTTAACATAAAGAGAAAAACATACTATGAACAGGTCTCTATAAAGATGCATCCTAACCTGCTATAACTAGACTTGTCTGAACATTTTCTACACCTTCGCTTCATCAAAAGTCTGAAAATTATAAATTTAATTTGATTAAGTTCATTTTGTTAAGAGCTGAAATGATGAGTTTGACTTTGATTATTATGAAACTGGGAAATGATTATTAGTTCCTGAACTCAACTGTAGAAAATATCTTTGTGGTATGAAAGTATTCTTATAAAAAGGAGTAAAATTATGTATTAGCATATATTAAAAAAATACTTGCTGATATATTCAGGACTTGTATGCATTAAACCATCACATGTTCCTCAAATCCTGGAAATTGACCTCCAGGACTAAAGTGACAATATTTTCATAAATAGAGAATAATTGGCTGTTGAAGATACATTTAATGTAAACTAGTAATCATGATAATGAAATGATAAATAAAACCAAAAATAGTTTTTAATTTTATTTCTTAAAAATAAAATGATAACATCTGGGATCTAGCTTTTAATCTTATTTACATTATATCAATGATAGGTCAGTTTTATGTGATGATGTCACCACAAGAAGTTCTCCAAGGACAGAGAAATATTGCACCTCGCACAGGATTTGCCACACCTAAAGTTGAAGGGGCAAGGTCAGGGAGAGATGATAGAAGGAGGGCAACTCATAATGAAGGTTTGTTTTGATGGCACTTTTTACAGGATGTTTGTCATTCTACAATAAAAATGAAATATATATTCACTTATATAACAGACTTTTCTAACTAAGCAAGCAGCTTTAGGGGTAAAAGCAAAGACTGATCCGCTCGGAGCCCAAATAATATGTCCTGGTAAGGTAACATGTATATCTTTCTTGGAACTGTTATCTTCTCAACTAGTATGTCCAAAATCTTTGCTCTGCATGTCTGTCTAGTAGAAAGCAGAATTCACATTCATATAGCATTAAAAGTTCATTTTCTGAATGTTCCCTAATTTGCCACTGGAATTTAAACATCCATTTGTTTTCTGAAATTACATGTTTGATAAATAAGCTTATCTGTGTATTAAAAACAAACCAACAGGGCCACCCTTAAAAAATTGTTTGTTTGGCATTGCCGACCCACACTATCAGCAGGTGGGTAGGTAGGTAGGGATTTTTTTTTTTTTTTTACATTTAAAAGCTTTATACATGTAAATCATGAAGTCTCTAGACCAATGTTGTCTAAAGCATTGCAGCATTGTTGTGTGTACATGCTGTGGTTTCTTTGAACGGGGTCAACCGTCAATGTCACATTCTACATCATATGGATAATTTCATGTAAGACAGACAGTTTTGTTGGCAGAGTTAACCAAAGGACCCAGAAAAAAACACAGAACTGAGGCAGGAAACTGACAAATTAACCATATAAAATGTACAATGTATGACGTGAAAATTGAACTTTTATTGTGGGACTGCCAATTGAACAGAGGCCTGACATGCCTGATGTCACATCTTGTGGTCACAGTTTGGTAAAATTACCATAAGTTAAATGGCTCAACCACTATGGCTCCTTGTACAAATGGACAAAAATTTAAAACTTTTATTGTTTGCTTTGGTTTTATAAACATCACTTTCTACACCGTATGTAATTTCATGGCAGTCAGTTTTGTTGGCATACTATTAAACCGTAGTACTTGAAGGAAAACGGCGGCAACCTGCGGGAAGAAACTGACTAACCTTATCACATATGACATGAAAATCAAACCTTAATTTTGCAACTGCCCAACTAGGGCTCAAACCAATACCTAGAGGCTAGTAATCATACATGAAAGGTGTGACAAACTACCATACAAACACGCCTACTGCCCCTGATAAGTTTTGAGGATATAGGATCTGTACCAAATAAGGATAGCAAAATATTAAAAATTTGGAAGGTTGGCACAAATAGACATGGTGTTTATACTAATATTATCCATTAGTGCAAGGTTTTTCAGGGCTATAGGTTTAAAACGTATGATAAATTCAAAATGGAAATATGCAGCAGGACAGACAATTTTTGCAGATAAATAAATTATGGGTTGTAATGCTTGTTTGATTAACAGAAATCTGGACATGCATTACATGAATACAGATAAATTAATGAGCCCTTAGAATTGTGGAAAAGGAAGGGATTTTATTCATCACTAGTACACTAGATACATTTATAAATATGTTTCTGTCAGTATCTTTTATGTTTTAAGAATTATTTTATTCATGTTAAGAAGAAAGGCAAGAAAAGGGGGAAGTACTTCAATTGACACAAGATGCTAGTCTTTAAAATATGTATGTTTTGTACCAGGCTAGCATCTACTGGTACAAAACTACTATAAACCTGTAAATCTGGGACCGTTTTGGTCTATGGGCTTTAGTGCTTACAGCCATAATTATCTTGAATGCATCATTGTGGTTCTGACTATAGTAGATACTTTGTTCTCTGGTTCAAGGGAAAATTTGTCAATGATACATTTCAAATATTTGATAAGTTCAACAAATGTAAGAGCCACGCATATTTGTTCTGTGATGTCCCGGTGAAAAACTTCTATCTCATGAAGCGACAAAGTCGAGCAGAAATCATCTGTTTCTGCTTTTAGCCTTTACAAAAGATAAAACTTGAGTCCTCTACAAGGTCTCTCAGAACGTTTCTTTCAAAGAATAGCTGAACATTTGATTTTTGATAAAATCCATCTCCCTTAACCAATGCATTGATGCTTTCCCCTGCCGGCCTCTTTGACATTACTTTTGGCAAACTTTTTCTATTCCATGTCATTTAAATGTTTGCTCCCAATACTGTGTAAGGCAAGCGCTTTTAAGATCGTGATTTGAAATAAGTAAAGCCAGGAACAAACTCGGCGGATACGATCAAATTCCGGCACAATTTCGATTTTTTTTTTAAATAAAAAAAAATAAATTTCTGAAACGCAAATAAAATTATTTGGGCGGCAAGTTTTTCAGTGGGTCGGGCGGCAATGCCAAACAAATGAAATTTTATTTTAGGCCCAGTACAAATGAGAAAATGTAAGAACTTTTCACACTATCAATTATTACTCTAAGGACCATGCTACATTGACTTATAAGTACAGAATGTGTAATGTTAAATAATTTTATATGCATGAATTATTCTATATATTTAAATTTCAGTTGAACGACGTAGGAGAGATAAAATAAATAACTGGATAGTTCAGTTATCAAAAGTAGTACCAGACTGTTCCTCAGACCATACAAAACAAGGGCAGGTAACCAATAAAGTAGGCAAAAAATTATTACAAATATCTTGCACTTATTATAAGTTCATTTTAATTGATCAATACCAACTTTTATGATTTAAGGAAAAGGGTTTTTTAATATGAGAATGTCCATACATCATCTGATCCTATGAAGCAGCCTAACCTTCACTCTTTCACCTGATTTCATGATCTTTCTCTTCTCGTTGTAAAATCACAAAAATTGGTTGATGACTACTTGAAATGAATTCACTATTTGTATTGTCTCCTACGCAATCCACTAAATGAATGTTTATAATTGTTATAAGGCCAAACAAAAATATGTGTAATATTGGTAACTGCATGATCATGCTGATTAGATTCATAAAAACATTTTGTTTGGCTAATGATGCAACAATAATGCACTTGTTTGTCAGCATGTCACTATTGTCACTTGAAAAATAGTATGAATAATGGTATTAATGTGGTACCAAACGCCTCCACTAAAATTTATTTGGCTCGTTTAATTTTCATTGAATTTTGAAAAAATATTTTCTTTGACCATTGAACATATTGAACAAAAATATAATAATTTCAAAAAACTTGAACCACACACTTTGAAAGAAAATTTCATAGGGTATATACCAGTTTGGAAAACACCTATTTTGATCATTTAGACGCTAAATAATAGAATGTGATTAAAATGTTCAGCTGATTTTAGAGAGTTATCTCCCTGTAGTGTTATGTACCACCTCAAGTAACATGACTGATGCCATTCCTAATGGAGTAAGAACTGCTTCAAGATAAGAATAACGAACATGGTATGATTGCCAATGAGACAACTATCTACCTATAAAGTTCAAATGAAGTGGATGTTAGCAATTATAGTTAATTGTACTGGCCTTAACAATGAGAAAACCAATACTTTATAATCAGCTATTAAAGGCCTACACATGAAAAATGTGAACAATTCATATGAGAAAATTATCTGCCTTATTAATAACAAAAATAATTACAAAAATACAAATATGAATGACATGAACCAACAACATTCACTGCACTACAGGCTCTTGGAAATGTTTAAGATTTGGCAAATCTTGCACAGACAAATGATAAATGAAATACATTAACAGTAAAACATAATAAACCAACATATTGGTCCTATATTTCTTTGGCTTGATTTTCTGATTAATTAAAAGAATGCAAGAAGAAACAAAACTGCATTTGTAAATAATTAGAAAGATCAACAGACAACATGATGAACATAAGAAAATAAGAAAAAAAAAGGCATAGATAGATATAGATAGATATACATGTATGAAGATGTGGTATGAGTGCCAATAAGCCAACTAATAGTCCACATAATCAAAATGTACTCCACAAACAAAATTAAAAAAAAATGTCATGAGATGTGTGCTAATAAAACCTTTTGATGAATTTTGTTGTTTGATGCCTTCTTCAAACAGTTGTCACTTTTTGGAGAAAAATATCACTCAGCAGACAGAAAATTTATTTATGGCGTCTTTATAATTTCAGAGTAAAGGAGGAATTTTATCAAAAGCTTGTGATTATATAACTGAATTAAGAACATCAAATGCTAGAATGGCTGAAAATTTAAAAGAATCTGAACGTTTACAAGTAGATCTTGAACTTCTCCGACAACAGTGTGAAGAACTGAAAAGTGAGAATCAAATTTTACGGACACAATTACAGCAGCATGGTATCATACCAGACATTTCTGGAACAGGATCATAGTGCCTAATTATAGCATGTCTCATATTATCTCATTTGATTGTAAAGAATCAAAAATGGGGGCGTGTCAGAACTTCCTTTCAGTAGACAATGTAACATATGGTGGCCATTCATTATTGATTACCATTAGAAAATAGTTTTCAAACCCTTTAGGAGGTTTTTCACAGTAGTTGCAGAATTCCAGAGCAGAATTAAAGGGATACACTGAAATTAGTTCTCTTCTACAATCATATTAGTTGGTGGAACTAAATTGTTCTTTTTCACTGGCTTACATGTTGCATGGCCATTTTAGCAGAATATGCAGTGCTTTGATGGACAAAATTTCATGCAATGTTTGTAGACACTAGCATTCTTGAGAGGAATGATTCTAATTCCTGTCTGTTTCAGAAGAGGAAAAATTGTATGTAGAAAATGGGACATTATAATCTCATGACTAGGTACCACAGTAAAACCTGTTTAAACCAAACCTCCTTGTGACTTAAGATTTTTTGGAGTTTTGGACGATGTTCGGTTTTATCAGGTTCACAACAACATGTTTGGTTTATACAGGTTTTCAGTTTATGCAGGATTCGGTTTAGCCAGGTCTCACTGTCTAGGTATTCATATCAGATGTTTTGAATTATTTATATGTTATTACATTGTACTTATATAACTTATTTCTTGTTTTCTGGTTATTTAATTATTTTTTTGAGAAACAAAATGCAATATTATTTAGTAAAAGTTAAAAAAAAAAAAACCAACATGTAAAATCATTCTTCACTAATGCAACTTTTCAAATTAATTAAAATCTTAACCATTAGCTTTGAGAGAGAGAGAAACAAATGTTTGTTTATTATGCTTTTTACAACATAAGTTCTAAAATTACAAAACTTACAAGAACCAGTAGAAGCTTTCTGGGGCCTTGTTCAAACAATGTATTGTGCATAAAGCTTTTCAAAAAGACAGGTTTAAACCATCAAAAAGACATTACACAAACAATTTCAATGGCTTAAATTTGTCTTTTAAAAATTGTATCAACTACTAAAACTTTAAAGTGTCCACTTTTCAAACTTTTCCTTACTTAGCTCTGACATTGCGTGTGACCTTTCTTTTTACATTTTACATCCTCTCAAAAATGATTTTATACAATCAAATTATTGACACATATTCAATGGAGGAGAAAATATTTTTATTTTATCAGGAGTACAAATTATCCAAATTAGACATTCAGTACATTGTATAATTTTACAATTAAAGTTTGAAAGAGTCATTAAAATAATTCAAATATTTTAATAAATTTTATTGAACAATACATATTTTATTTCACCAAATATTTTTCGGACTAAATTGAAAAACTGATCACTTTTGAGAAAATAAGCAGGTTTTCAACATTTGATATAAAAAAAACAGAGAATTGCTTACTGTAAACACAATATTCCCAGCACTTATATAGAACCCCAAAAATGGAATCAGATTAAGTTTAATAACTTTTCTACTAATGTATTTTCTTACTGATAAAAGAACATGTCCATGATTTCATAATTTAACTTGTTAAAACATGAAGTTGATACTTTCATGACTTATCATATATCATAATGATAAATGGATAACATGTTTAATTTCTTAAATAAAAAACCCGCCTGGTTTGTTTTATTTATGCAAATGGGAATGTATTGTCTATTGTTCCTGATGACACATGTTGCATGAAAATCTATTTATTCCTAATACCGTATGGCAGGTGTATAATTTCGGATTTTCATTGAATTAGGTATACGAAATATTTTGGCAGTTATTATTTTGGCTTTCATCAATACATTTGCATGTACTCTTTTAAATTGGCGGAATTTATTTTGGCGATTTTGTTCTATCAGCGAAAATAACCTGCTATACAATATAGGATCAAAACTTGTTGATAACAGATTGGCATTACTTTTTTTTATGTATTTAAGCATACAACAGGAACAACTGATAATTTACTTTTAATCAAGTTTGGAATTATACATGTAAAATGTAACTTTTTATGTTGTGTTTTGTTTAAATGGCAAAATTACATGTGATCATGTTTGTAAAATATGGCCTTATCTGTAAATGTGTAACATTGTAAATATAAAAGAGTTTTTATGACAAGTGTTATATTGATGTATATTTTATTTGACATTTTTTATTTACATGGATTACAGTAGATAGAAAAGTAGAGCATTGTAAAAAGATTATAATATTATATACTGACTTATGGTTTCATTAGAACACAGCAAAATGTTTTAGGTAGTTGATTCTCACCTGTACCTGACCTTGAAAATGCAAAATTATTTTCTACAATTTATGATCAGAAGTAAAAGACTTAAGTAGACAATGTAACATATGGTAGCCATTTATTATTGATAACCATAAGAAAATAGTTTTCAAACCCTTTAGGAAGTTCTTCACTGTAATTCCATATATATAATTGCAGAGCAGAGTTACACTGATACTGATTTGTTAGTAACAAAAGTATGTTTGTTTATTTTGTTGCTTGAATGAAAATTTCAAATTTATTTTGAATTGTAATATTTTTCATGAGGCTCTACATATTTTTATAATGGAAAGAAATAATATGATAAAAGAGCATTTTAAATACATATGCATGTATATCACATATAGATTTTTATTTTCAAAATTTCAAATGGTCAACAGTTAAATGTTTACAATCTAAAGCTGATTTTTGAAATACTTTAATTATTTAAATTTCATTGTCTGAAGAAAGGAAGCATTGTCATAGAAATTAAAGGAATTGAATTTTAACAATGCTATACCAGTTTTGATGGTCAAATCTTTGAGATGTCAAATGCTGTATTCAAAAATGAAATCCTAAAATTGTGTAAAACATGATACAGTTCATTGTCACAGTATTTTTAGTTCATCCAAATTTGTATTAGACAATGCTAAAAAATGTAAACTATAAATAATATATACATTTCATTAAATTATTGTACGACCAAAACAAAGATCTGTGCATTTCATTTGCATAGTGTTTGCTTGATATCATACCATTTACCATTTATTGTTTTGTAACAATCAGCTTCATTGCTATAAATAAAGTGCATTGAATTATCATTTTTGTATGTCTCATAAGTAAAAGGATACAGTTTTCATTGAACTTGAAGAATCAAAGAGGTATTGCTAGATTTGATCATTATTATTTATTTAGAGGTCGACTTTTAAAAAAATGAATGCAAATTCAAACTAATCAAATAAAGTATTCAATTACAAATTTTGGTGATTTGTTTTTTTTTGTACAAAATTTTGTTTCACTAACATTCTGAAAACCAAATGCCAAATTCAATATGAAATCAATATTTGTATTTATACCATGCCTTAAAATCAAAATTAAAAAAAAAGCAAAAAACTACAGATTTGACAGCATTCTAGAATATCAGCATTCACTAAGAAAAGTTCTTTCCAGGAAACCTAGATACTGAATATTCAAAAACAAAAATATTGTAGCATATATCTGAAATTCCATTACAAATAAATATTGACTTAATTATAATGGTAGACTAGTTTTGAAGATGATGTTGCAGAAAAATCAGCCTAGTTTATCATTATTTGTCATTTACTAATTACTTTATCATAAATAACATTAATCATATGTCACTGTATTTTGTTATAATCATGTTGTTATCACATTAAAAAAATAGAATAAAATTCTAAACAATTAGTCATCCTTGTTTTCCTTTTTAGCTCTGACACTTGGCCCTGCTATTGCCTTCACTTTGCATATGTCATCATAAATTTATTTTTACTTCTCAGTGTCAAGTCAACCTACATTTGTAACAAAAAAGTAAAAAAGAGTAAAGTTCAAATTATTGACTTAAATTTTGAAAATGATACATTGTATCAGAGAAAGAAATATGTCCAGCAAAAACATTCATATTAAGATATTCTTACTTTGCTTATATAATTGCCACCCATAAAAAAATATGTAGGACTCTAAAGTGCGATGGTACTCTAAAGTACGATGGTCACGCTAAAGTGCGATGATCTTCTTAAGTACGATGATCTATGCTAAAGTACAATGGTGTATCACGCTAAAGTGCGATGGTTGTTTGATTGCTAAAGTGCAATGGACCAATATGATATAGCTAAAGTGCAATGGACCAATATGATATAATATTAGACTGCTTAAAAGATTAAAATACATGGATTTAAACAAATTAGTCTGTTTGCAAAAGCTAGTATGCTAAGGTATAACAAATGTGATAGGCTTTATTGATAAAGTTAAGCCCAAGTGATAGTTTCTAAAATTAGAAGACCGACCACATTGTCTGAATAAGTAGTGTTTATTTTTACAAGGCCAGGCCATCGTTTCACATAAAGCTTTAAATCCTAAATGTGAGAAAAAGGCGATATTCGTCGAGCTTGCTCTTTTCCCTAAAAAAATTGATAATATTTTAATGGGGACCGCAATGTAAACTGCAACGTAAACAATGATTTCAGTGCATCCGTTCGCTACCAATAAAAGCAGGATATACGATACATATGTGTATACTGATTTGTATCTATAAAGTAAAATGGTTGACTGCGGACACAAGTCCTTCTGCCAGCATCCAAAATAAATCAACACAATTGCTTCAGCCGACCGACGAAGCACGGTTAGGTCTGAAATTAAGTTATTGACATTTGGTTTAAAAGTTGTCAATCAAATATTCATAATTTATCTTCCGGCATATTCATTTTTGGTTTGTATAAATGACTGTTAACGTCATAATCCAAGTACAATTTGTATGTCTATACTTTGGCAGACCATCAGACTTTAGCGGATGGAGGAATCGCTCTTTAGCTTCCCCATCGCACTTTAGAGTCCTACAAATATATGACTCATAATGTAAGTTGTTACCATTATATTGCAATCCAGTGTTTCTTACTTTCCCGAAGAACTATATTAGATAAGAAGAAATTGTAAATGCCATTTGCCACAAAAATGATATGTGATACAAATATATTTGAACCAATCAATTGATTCCCTGAGTAGTTATTGCCCTTGAATGACCATTTTAAGGATGTTTTTTACTCTCATCCTTTACACTATTGAAGATGGAAAGATAAGTATGCAGCAAAAAATACAGAGTCAATATACAATATACATAAATCTAAATACAAGTGAAACAATCCTCATAGGAGTAATTGCCCTTATTGACTACTGTTGAATAATTTCCATGTTTTGCTTCATTCCAAAACTATGATATATAGACAAGTAGACAGTCACACAACGTCTACAAAATGCCTACTGATTCTTTGTTAGGGTTTGGCTCGATTTTGGTCATATTAGCTTTTTGTCATATCTTTGAGCTTTGTATTGATTTTTGCATTTTCAAATATTTTGACCTCGATCATCACTAAAGAGAAATTATTTACGTAATGTGCATATGGTGCAGTAAAATTGGTACCACTAATGTATCATGATTTGATTTTTTGATTGTTTGTCTGTAATACTAGTAAATTATAACGGCTGTTTGTTTCTAATAAATTATGATGAGTTTATGATTTTGGTACGAAATGCATCTGGATGGGCTAAGAGAAATTTTCAGTTTGACAAATTTTCTTTGTCTTATCCTCATTTCATGCTCTTGTATTTATGTTAGCTTTTATAAGAAATATGTACCTTGGTAGCGGTATACACGATAATTCAACAATGTTTGGTATTTGGATTAGTTGTGAAAACTTATATAATTCTTCTTGATATATAGCCATGACCTCATTTCCTTGTCTGAATGGTCAGTAGATGTACTGGATACTGTTTACAGGTGGTGTATCTAGGTAACCAATAAACTGTTTACACAAAGTTTGAAAGGAAGTCTGGGGATGCTCAAGAAGCACCCCGATGGAAAACAGTTTTCAGCATTTTAGATGCAAAATTTTGTGTATTTCTTTAGATCCTGTAATGTAAAATCCCAATAGTATAACCGACAGATCAGCGACATTTGAAATATGAAGTTGTTTTAAAAAAACCCATATCTCTGTCAGAAATATGCCATTTGGCTTTGGCCTCATTTTCTCGCTCGTGTAGTTTCAGGATTCGGTATGTTCCTCAGAAGCTGTACATGACATGTCATCAATATTCAGTATTTGTTGATGTTGAAAGCCTAAGGGGTTTATATACAGGCATATGTCTGCCATATGTTCATATAAACCAATAATAAATCAACTTTATCCCCAATCAGTTAGGTTTAAAATTTGAGATAATTTCTGTACCTAACAAATATATTATATAGTCGATATATCCCAATTCAAAATTGTAGCATGCACGCCTGGCATTTAACTGTGTCAACTCATATATGTTTCTGTCGTATTAACGTACAGCTTATATTTATGCATTTAAAAATTTACACGAGATCAGAGAAGGGGGGGGGGGGGGGGGGGGGGGGGTGTTAAACGAGCATGAGGAAAAGACAAAAAATAATGATCAGACTGGGAGAATTAATATCAAAATCGTCGAATAGATATCGCCATATATTGCATAAGGAAAAGGAACATAAGATGATCCGGGGGTGGGGATTAATGGCAATGCCGAATGATAGAAAACGCCATAACATGCACAAAGAAAAGAAAGAAAAAAAACATATGATGAAAGCGTGGGGATTAATCATAGGCGGCTTATGGGGGCAGGGGGCTCGCCCCCCTCTTTTGTGGGAAGAAATGGTTGATTATAGGAAAGCATGACTGGAGCAGGTCCCTCTTGTACAGTCAGTGGACCCTCTCTTATGATCACATGCCGTATCATCCCGAGATACCAATATCAGCCTGACCGTTCATTTAGGTCACATTTTGCGGAAAAATATTTCTTTAGAAGCTTGCATAAAAAAAAAGAATTTTATAAAAAAAAATAGGGAATGATAAAGGGTGCGATAAAGGGTAGGGGTGTGATAAAGGGTATAATAAAGGGTGCGCATCACAGTTGCGCGATATAGATTAAACAGCAGGCTATTTAGCACATATTCAAAACTACTGTATTTACTACTAAATATATGATAAAAAAAATATACATAACGCCATAATATGCACAAAGAAAAGAAAAAGAGACAAACAAGGGTGGAATCAATACCCAAATCGAAATATATAGATAACGCCATAACATGCACAAGGAAAAAGAAAAACAGACGACTATAATGGGAGGGGATTAATATTAATCACAAGGAGAAGACATAAAGATGATCAAGCCGGGGTGGCAATTAATATCAAAGTCGAAGAATATAGATAACGCATAACTAACATGAATAAGGAAAAAGGACAAAAAAGATACAACGATTTTACATAATTTACAGAGAAATATAATACAGTATTATATGTCTGTGACATAAACAACAGTCCTTAACAAATGGCATGGGTAAAATCTCTTTGATCTTACTGTGCTATAATCTGGATAATGCACAGCAAAGGTGTGCATTATACCTACCTCAGATATACTGCATAGTTCAAATCTATTTTTACCTTTAGGGGCGGTTCTAGGATTTTGAAAGGGGCATTATTCCATCAAATTAAAAAAATATGTCACCGAGTGTAGCGAGACTAAAGACAATATTGACGATTTTAAGCTAAAACATGATACTTTGTCCAATCCAAGGGTTAACGACCTGTTCGCCCCCAACCCCGAATCCGCCTTCAACTTGACATTACGACAAAGTTGAACTTTGAAAAAACATAGTAGTTTCAAAATAGGAAAAAAAGAAAGGTTTCTCATTCCTTTTTTTTTATATCTAAGCTGGGACATAAAATAATTTATTATATTTTGTGTACAACGTAAATCTAAAATCAGTGTTTTAAAGTCATAAAGATAGTTAATTAAAACAATTTTTGGTAATTTCTGCCAAAAAAGAGAAATGAATATCCGAATAAAAGAAATCTGATTTGGATAAATTTTAGACTCAATGGAATTTATAACGACTTTTTGAATATCTATTCCTATAAAGTTACTATTTTTGGATTCCTTCGTCGTTCGGTTTAAGCAGGGTCACTCGAGCTGTGCAGATTTTAAAAATAACATATACCGACTTGCTTGATCAATAACTATAACATATTATATTTGATAAAATATTTGATTACAACAGTGCTACTGTATATATTTTGTATCCGTTTAGATCAAACTTCCGTATTTTGTATTATTTTCGGGAAATGATGATGCACCATATTGCCTCAGATATATGCATAAGATTGTAACAGGTGAAAAGAAAGATTATCGACTGACATAGTTTTCATTTTCCGAAATTACTACTAAATACGGAAGTTAGACATGGAAGTACCGATTAGGAAACGAGTTTAATCTACACACTTCAATTATTGATATTTTTGATAATTTATTTCATCTGTAGTTGACTTTGATAACTCATATGGCGGACAAAAATGTAAGTATGTCGTTCAAAATGTTTTTTTCTTTTCTTATTATAGACATTATACATTAGTAGAAGAAAACCTCTTCACGGCCATTGAAATTGCGTCGTCTGCAAGTTTCTATCCAAGGGTGCTGAACTGTTTAAAGCGTACTTCTCACCACTCTTGTTGTTCATATGACCCCATAGCTAATCAATGACACAGACAGGAGACCAACAACGATATATTAAGACTGAAAAACTTAACCGTTCCACTGTCTGATAAGGTTTAACACATGTCTATAGATACAGTATTTCTCATACATTTTAAATATATGACACTTGTTATTAATATGTTATTTGATACTTTCGAATTCTGTTTTGGTCTATGGTTTTACTGCAGGAGAAGGAATAAACTCATTAAGGTCATTTTTTTTGTGTGTGTACAATATTCTCGTACACTAGTCGATTCACATCATTGTGTTAGTATTTTTACATACGAAAGAAAAAGGACCAAACAGAGGCACATTAAGGCACAGTGTAGGCCAGCTAAGTGATAGAACTGCGCATGACTTGTACATGTTGTACGTGTTTATGATACATATATTTAAAAAATAAAATAAAAAAAAATATAAAAAGTTTATTCTATTTTGGAGACGGAGATGAGACTAAGTACTAAATCAATGTATGATTCAATATTCAAATTAATTTCGCATTTCGTAAGTTTGTTATTGCTCTAAATATTCTACCCTGGACGCTGCAAACACTACACCAATATATTTTCTAAACTATTCAATGCACCAATAATTTGTTTTATTATATCAATGTAACATGTGTAAGCCATTTGACATTGTCATTTTTGACTGAATGACAAAAAATGTTGATCTAATTATTAAACTACACTAGCACGAAATATAGTGGTGTGCTAATTTTCGCCATAACTTTCCATGTTTTCTGCAGTTTAGAATAGAATAGAATCATTTTATTTACCAAATTAGGGCCCCAGGAGGGCATATAGCATACAGACAATATTATTATAAACAATAACATATGCAATACACAAACAATAAAAGATATGTAACAAGTGTTATAAAAATAATAAAATAGAATAATATACCACAGAAAATACACTCGACAAAATAGTAGTGCTGTATTATTATTCAATGAATACTATGTTGACATTGACTCAAGTGCACCCGGTAAGTGTATTTTCACTTTGAAAAGACAAACATGAGGCATTAGTAGTTTGTGCGGAGAAATCTCAATATAAAAAAAAACAAAAAACAAAAAAAAACAAAAAAACAAAAAAAAAACAATTAAGCACTCGCACATTTGACTATGAGGTATACTGCAAATAACAAATATATTTCATAAAGGATATTTAATATGACTTATCTGCAGAAAGCACCAAGAGTCGGTTCTTAAAGGGAAGTCCCTACTTGTACTTAATGCAGATGAGTCAAACTCCTAAATTATCAAAATATATTTTAAAATCATATTTTTAAGATTATAGATGTTCAGGTCTTTATGTTTTTGAAGTATACTGATACTTCTATATGACGATAGCATCAAAAACAAAATATTCTTAGCTTGAAAATGTGTTTCTTTGAAAAAAAAATCATCTGAAAAGTTAGATTAAAGGCTATCTGAAATTTCCTGATGTTTTGTCAAAGGGGGACACATATTCGTTTTTATACATCTTTTTAAAACCAAATAACTGCATCTTTAAACAATAGTTATCAAATCAATTTCATTATACATGAATTGCAGAGTCTGCTTGGCGTAGCTACCTAAGGCTCGACTAGGCACGTGCCTATACATAAATTTGCCGGTTATACCCCCTTCGGAAAAAAAATAAATAAAAAAATTAAAAATACTCTAGAGCAATCACCAGAAGCTTCCTACATCCACTGCAAGGCACACCAACTAAATATTGCACTCGTTCATAGTAGTAAGGAACTTTATGTTAGAAACATGATGTCGACTGTACAGAAAATGAAAACGTTCAAGATCGACAATGGGAGACGAGCGACTTTCAAATCTATCTCTTCTTCATATACACCGACACCTCAATGTTGATGTTGATGCGAGTATAACTGATTTTATCGGCAGAATAAAACCGTCGACTTGACTTTTATTTTTGATTAAATGTATCATTGTCTTTGTGTATGAAACTGGATCTGAAAGTTATCAGTCATAAAAGTTTAGAAATATTAGATTTGTTTAACCAATTTTTGCCCAAATTTGAGTTAAAAGATTCGTTCAAAAAAGTTGAAAGTCTTTTCCTTTGATCCTCTGGGGGCCTTAATCTAAAACTAGTCTGATCTACACTGGGCATATTGTAATAAATTTTTTTTCCAGATTTTTGATTGTACACTAGCTACTACGTTAATTCAGGTGTTAATGTAAAATTATTCATAATTCTTCGAACTTTTCTTCATGAATATTATCATGATAAAAACCAGTAAATATGATATTTTTGTACACAAAATTATGCAACTAAAATGCTGAAAACCGTTTTGCGTCGGGGGGCTTGGCCCCCCCTGAACCCCCTACCAGGGCTCTGCCCTGTACATCTTGGCCCCCAGACCCCCTGCCAATTTGAGCCTACAGTTGATTTGATACCTAGCTACGCCCCTGCTGAGTGAGACATTTCAAAGGTGAGCTGTACAGAACTGAAATTTAGGGCTACCAGTCAAAGAATTACTATATGAAATACTTCTTTGAAATCATTTTTATACGACCGCAAAATTTAAAAAAAATTTGGTCGTATATTGGTATCACGTTGGCGGAGTCGTCTGCGTCGTTGTCGTCGTCGTCTGCGTCGTCGTCGTCGTCGTCCGAATACTTTTTGCACTATAACTTTAGTTTAAGTAAATAGAAATCAATGAAATTTAAACACAAGGTTTATGACCACAAAAGGAAGGTTGGGATTGATTTTGGGAGTTGAGGGCTGAACAGTTTAGGAATTAAGGGCGAAAAAGGGGCCCCAGTAAGCATAATTCTTGGTTTTCGCACCATAACTTTAGTATAAGTAAATAGAAATCTATGAAATTTAAACACAAGGTTTATGATCACTAAAGGAAGGTTGGGTTTGATTTTGGGAGTTTTGGTCCCAACGGTTTAGGAAAAAGGGGCCCAAAGGGTCCAAAATTGAACTTTGTTTGATTTCATCAAAAATTGAATAATTGGGGTTCTTTGATATGCCGAATCTAACTGTGTATGTAGATTCTTAATTTTTGGTCCCGTTTTCAAATTGGTCTATATTATGGTCCAAAGGGTCCAAAATTAAACTTAGTTTGATTTTAACAAAAATTAAATCCTTGGAGTTCTTTGATATGCTGAATCTAAAAATGTACTTAGATTTTTGATTCTTGGCCCAGTTTTCAAGTTGGTCCAAATCGGGGTCCAAAATTAAACTTTGTTTGATTTCATCAAAAATTGAATAATTGGGGTTCTTTGATATGCCAAATCTAACTGTGTATGTAGTTTCTTTAATTCCGTTTTCAAATTGGTCTACATTAAAGTCCAAAGGGTCCAAAATTAAACTAAGTTTGATTTTAACAAAAATTGAATTCTTGGGCTTTTTTGATATGCTGAATCTAAACATGTACTTAGATTTTTGATTATGGGCCCAGTTTTTAAGTTGGTTCAAAACAGGATCCAAAATTATTATATTAAGTATTGTGCAATAGCAAGAAATTTTCAATTGCACTGTATTCAGCAATAGCAAGAAATCTTCAATTGCACAGTATTGCGCAATATCAAGAAATTTTCAATTGAACAGTATTGTGCAAAAGCAAGAAAACTTCAATTGCACAGTATTGTGCAATAGCAAATATTTTCAATTGCACAGTATTGCGCAATAGCAAGAAATATCTAATTGCACAATATTGTGCAATAGCAAGAAATTTTCAATTGATTGAAGTTATCTTTCTTTGTCCAGAATAGTAGTTGAATCAACTTAAATCATTGTTTAATACAATAAACAATGTATATTCACTTTTACTACCAACTGATAAATTAAAACAATCTTTACCATTCAGTGATAACAAGCACCTTTTGTTACATTTTAATATTTTATGATGTATTTAAATGAGTAGTTATTGTTTCAAACTCCATAAGAAATTTGAATTGTGATCAGTTTTGGAAAAATGGAACGGGGGATGTGAAAAAAAGGGGGGGGGGGAAATTTTCTCATTTCAGATTTCATAAATAAAAAGAAAATTTCTTCAAACATTTTTTTGAGAGGATTAATATTCAACAGCATAGTGAATTGCTCAAAGGCAAACAAAATATTTTAAGTTCATTAGAACACGTTCATTCTGTGTCCGAAACCTATGCTGTGTCAACTATTTAATCACAATCCAAATTTAGAGCTGAATCCAGCTTGAATGTTGTGTCCATACTTGCCCCAACCATTCAGGGTTCAACCTCTGCGGTCGTATAAAGCTGCGCCCTGCGGAGCATCTGGTTTCATTCAGGAAATTGGATGAAAATCGTTGTCTGTTTTTCGGTCCTTTGCGGTAAGTGCCGAAATTTAGTCTAAGTTTAAAAATATAATCATATTTGTTATTAAAATATAATTTACCGAAATGTTTCTTCTATTTCACGCATGCTTTGAAGTTTTTACACCTCAAAATCACAAAACGGCGAAATTGTGTCCCCGGCGAATATGAGCGCCCCACTCTACTGATACATTGGGTGTCTCTTAAAGTATTTATGATTCCTCTTTGTCATGTTTTATACACAGAGTAAGTATTTGACTAAATTTGATATTTTGTTGGACTGGTTGTGATGTACTGGTATTTGTTTCCCTCAATGTTATTTTTAGATCAGTCACCCTTTCATTATCTGTATTCTGATAAGGACCTTATTTAACTACTGAGTAGCCAGTTGATTAAGATCTATTTTCCAAAAGTTTCATTTATGAAATCGTCGAAATTATCTTTTTGATGTAGCACGTATTTTAGAGACAAAATTTTATCTGTCTCACTGTCTACCACCAAGGTGCACCACGCAAATTGCGGTTTAGTACCATAAAAGCCAGATTAGCATGCTTAATTGGTTGTATGAAATATCATATTCCCAGACTTTTCTTAGTATCAGAAACCTTCGAGTTTAAATTACTAGTACCTTTTTTTTTGTTCGACGTGAATTTAGTACTAGTAGATATATGTACAATGAGCTTCCTACCTTTTACATCTCCCAAACCCTCGATAAGGAAACTGAAATTTCGACATTTTAACACATGAATTACTTTTTTATTTTATTTTATTATGGGAGAGTTCCACAACGCTTTGTGCTTTTATGTACAGGAAGTAATGCATTGGCGGATCCAGAAGGGGGGGGGGGGGGTCCGGGGGTTAGAACCTCCTTTTTTCCGGACGATCAATGCATTTGAATGGGAGCATACATTTGGAACTTCCCTTTACTCTGGGTTGGAAACCCTCCCTTTTTAAAATGGCTGGATCCGCCCCTGTAATGCATTACTGTTATATTCTTTTCAATGGAAAAGTTGTTCATGTAAATCATCTTTCCTTAAAACACAAAAAGCATCAGGTACCCCTTTCAAACAAAACTAAGAATTGCATCGGCTGTGCCTGAATATGTAAACATAGCAGTTTCTGCTCCACTATATTATCAAGCGTCGTGAAGTTAGAATTCGATGAACAATTTCTTTTGGTGATAAAGAAGACGAAATTGTGGCTAAGACCATTTTGTCACGTGTCACATAGATATTTCATAACGGTCAACCAAATGATGATGATGTACGTAAAATTTGAAGGGATGACTACTGTTTAACAATATACTCCTTTAAAATATGAGACGCTGCTAGAATAATGCCCAAAAAAAAGAAGGAAAACTCACGATCAGAAATTGGAATCTTCCGATTCTCATTGTTAATTTAAAGCGGATGTAAATCAAGATCTGCAGTATCTTTTATTGTTTCAAATTCAATATTAGACATACGCGATCAATAGTCACTTAACTTTGAATCATGCAATGAAAGGTCACCATCTGTAAAATGGACCGTAAATTTATATAAAACTATATACTAATAAAAATGAGATAAAAAAAAGATAGGATTTTGACCTTAGGTCAATGCAAGGCGAAGGTCAAACGATATATAAACAATTTATCTGAAAGAAATGCTCGGCGAAAATAATAATGCAAACTTTCTTATGTTTATATCAAACAAACATCGTAATTGTAAATAATTTCTTATTGTTTAAAACAAAATCATCTTTTTTTCAGAGCAATACATTTTTATTCCATGCTCAGCTTTGTGGCAGTAGGAGATTCGATCTGATGATAAAATGGCCGACTCATCTAATCGTAGACGTGTTGTATATGTTGATTGTTGATAAATCATCTGGAGGAAGCGTCACGATTTTCTTAAATCCATCAGAAAGAGAATTCTATTCTTCACTTGAATTTTCTCCTGAGACATTAAAGTACAGTATTTGTATTTACGGCCTTACAGTTATAGAGACCGAAGATGGAAGGTTTTATCAACTGTGTAGTCATTCGAAGAGAAAATTAGAAGGTTTAAAAGGTATTTAAAAATAGAAGGACCAATTTACTCTGTATTTGTTCCACTTAAAAGGCCAAAACCCAACAGTTTTCAAATCATACTAGAAATTGAGAGTCTGTATCATACTCTTAAAAATACAGTTGTAGAATTTAACATATTTTCTCAAAATGTGTATTCGTAAGATAATTAATCTATTTACACTTAAAAACATAATTTTAGATTTTGTTTTAACAACGTCTTCTTAAACATACATTACGCCCTTGGTTTTCTCGTTTCAGTTGTTTTGCCATTTCGGTGCCTTTTATAGCTGACTATGCGGTTTAGGCTTTGCTAATTTTTGAAAGCCCTACTGTGACATATAGTTGTTCATTTCTGTGTCATTTGGTCTCTTGTGGAGAGTTGTCTCATTGGCATTCATACCACATCTTCTTTTTTTTTATACTTAGAAGAGCAGATTTTGTCCATTCTATGAAATACCCTATGTGTTTTATCCTTTCGAATATTTTATATTTTAAACTTTAAAAACATGTTGGTCAAGAAGGTAACAGGGGTAAAGGATAAAGGTTAATCAAGTATCGTGTGTTGTGTGCACGGAAATCCTAACAAAATCCTAACATACGTTCTTAACTGGCGCTATAAGTCGGTGTGCATAATTAAATCTGGGTGTATATTCATATGAAATCGGTAAAAAAATCAAAATCAAAATATATTACTAGTAAATAATGTAGTTTTTGTTACTTTCAGTTGCAGAAACAGGGATTTCTGCTATTACAATGAATTTTGAAATGAAGGAAACTAAAGTAGTTGAATTGCCTATGAAACACAATATAAAGGTAATAAAGTAAATATTGGATTTTAAAAGTTTTTATAGCATATTCTGTGCATTTAACACTTTTTTATGGCAAGTTTATTTTACAGCGAGACACGCAACGGTTGACAAGTACAATGCTGTTACTACATACTCCTATAGGTTTAATATTTCAAAAGCTTTATGAGCTTTCTTTTATTTGTAATACCCAAATAATAATGATAACAGTGAGCCACTGATTTCCTTGAGCCGAAGTAAATACTACACAGATTCTATCCCAATTGAATACAATTCTGAACTACAGAATAAAAAAGTGACTGGTGATATAGAACAATGCATAGCGTTGGTAGATATAATAAGAAAATTACCGAATCATTTTTGTTAACAGAATCATACATTTGTTGTGATAACTAGAGTGTAAGCATATCCGGCTATACATAGAACACCCATCATGCTTCCACTGATCACTCAGTAATGATATACGTTGGCTTTGAGAAGTAAACATTGCTATCCACTAACCAGCTGCTGATGATAATGGATGCTTTAAAGGGGTAACATTTTCTGCTTAATTTGTTTCACCCGTCATGTTGTCCACTGATCAAAACTGGCAATGGGTCTACCTGTGTAACAGGTCTTGTAAGGCACCGCGTCCATTCATCTTCTTTTCTGCAGTGACAGAGATTTATTTCTACAACTTTTAGTAAAAACAATAGTTTTTCCCATCTTCTGAAACAAATGATATTTTCAAGAAGTTTACTATTAGCCACATTGCTTAAAAAGCACCACCGAAAGATGGACTGTCGATGCCTAGTAGGGAAACATGTCTTCGATTAATTTTGAAACTCTCGTGCTTACATGAAAGGCAAAACTTTATATGATGTGCATTTTAGAATAAACAAAAGTTGAAGTTTGCTATTTATCCAAATTTATTACTATATTATTAATTTACAGAAGCCAATGAATGTGACAGTTCTACGTTGTCCACCAGCTACTTTTTCGATAGCCCAGTCTGACAGCAAATCTAGCGAGGGTTTTACACATGTTATATTCTTAAAGCAACCGAATCAAACTTTTGTTTTTATACTGAATTCATTTAAAATAACATTTTTATTGCCACTAACTTTGGAATCAGGGACATGGACTGAAATTCAGATGTTGCGTTTGTCTCAGCAGAATTGTAGTACGAATAAGCACATGATAGCTGTAGCAGTTAACCAAAGTCACGTGATATCTTTTAAAACGTGTAAGTAGTTTTAATCGTTCATCTTTTCAAACATATATTTTAAAGTCACTATATCAGATATATATTTTCATGATGATATATTGAGATAATGTAGAAGCTTTTGTCTAATTTTCGTTAAATCCTGTGAAGTTTTGACAAATTTATTCAGAGTTAAAAAATACTTTACATGAATATTGACTGCAACAAAAAGAAGTAATCAGATATTTAACAAATTATGGTTTAGAAAATGCACCGAAGAGAGAATAATTTTCTTGATTTTCATTGTCATGAAGCAGGAGCTTTGGCATGCCATAAAACCAGGTTCAACCCACCTTTTTTTGTCTGAATATGGCAGTTGTTATGTATTTTGGAATTTTTATTTGTTGCACTAATAGTGCTAATGTGTTTCCCTCGGTTTTGGTTTGTAACCAGGATTTGTTTTTGGTCAATCGATTTACGACTTTTAACACCGGTATAATACTGTTGCCCTTATATGGATAACTGTCTCATTGCATTGGCAATCATGTTATTTATTTTTTTCGCTTACTTTTAAAGGAAGGTAAACATTTGCTTTATTTTCAAAACAGCATCACATTGAATTTTACTTTTCATTCCAGATTTATCGATGGATGATTATAAGCAGTTATATGTATTAGCTCTAGAATACTTATTTAGTAAGACTACAAGTGCACAACAATGTAAACCGATAGAATTTTTCTATAGGAATAAAAGCGAGCAGTACTATAAGAACATTTTGAAGTCTGCATCGGGAGAAATGATACCTTATATTAAAGACAATAATGGCGACCAAGGCTCTGTTATCAATGGTGGTATTAGTGGTCTGTTTTATAGTACCCTGCTAAGTCAAAGGTCTAAACCACCACCTATATCATTTTATGGACCTGTTCGACTTCATCTAAAGGCAAACATTATGTTCACTGATAATTGTAACATATATTTCTCGGATTTTTATTGCCATTACCAACAGCATTATGTTACAATTGTATTGACTCACAGAGGATCTCAAGAAGACGTTTTCTGTAATCATTTTCTTCTACAGATGAATAAACATGACAATCCGTTCTTGAAAATTACCAGAAATATTAATGGACTAAATGTTGTCATGGCTACAATGGCTGTTGTAGTAGAAGTGTTTTATACAGAAAGTGTTAATGTTCGATCTTTGCTGCAGTGGGGACATGGTTATATAAGTAAAACAGTCTTGATGGGGCGCGGTAGAAGTAAACCAGAAGGAATTCCAAAGAATGAAAATTGCAACAAATGTAATTTATCTCATAAGAAATGAATCGAAAATAGTCTCATCTTTGTTTTGAAATATATCAATAATGATATTCAACCATACATATCAAAAAGTCTCTGCTGAAGAAACTATTTAATAAAGTTGTAAATGTATCAAATATAGTACAATAATTGGTCATACAATTTATCACAGCAATTTTTATCAAACACTATAAGAGTTTTCGGATTTAATGTACGTCTTATGTTATATAACTGTTGTTAATGGTTAAAAACTTAAAAGAAATATTTGTTGAATGTTTTCTCAAGCTATTATATTTCGAATTTTACATACTAGTATTGAGATTGACAAAATGAATAATTTGCACATTTTTTATATTTTTCACAGTTCTTTTAAATGTTCAGTTTTTCCAACGTTTTAATTATTCGCAAGGTTTGTGTCTTTTTATGAATGTGAGCACAATGGGCGTGAAGGGCGATGTGAAGTACTGTCTGTCAATGCATACCATCTGATATTCCTAATAATCTTGTATTCAACTAGATGCTTTTAGCTTCAGTAACATTTTTACTGACATAAGGAATGAAAGCAAAGTTATTTCAGCAGAAATAATAGGTAAAAATGTCAAAAATAGGGGTACAGCAGTCAACGTTGTGTTATTATCTTAATCACTATGAAAACAAACAGATAAATAAACAAACCACAATAACATAATGAAGGGATGTATAAATACAGAGCGACGTCACATACAAGAAACACAAAAAGACACACAGACAAAGCATATTAGCAAAACCGAAAAGCAAGAATACAGAAATTATCATAGAACAATAACAAAACGACGAAAAATGACTACGATACATTGATTGACAAAGGACTACTAGCAGTAACTGACATGCCAGCTCCAGACCTTAATTTAAATTATTGAAGGATTATGTCTTCATCATATGAAAATCAAGCACAATATTCCCTGTTAGCGGTTAAGTACCATACCATCATAAAATAAATGAAAAGAACATAATCCAAATTTATTTGTGTTCTTTTTTCTTTGCTACGTCAGTTGTGATTACACAATTTGGTCTGGTTATTGTGTTTGTTTGCGTTGCTCAATATGTCTGAGCTACACACAACTGTAATACAAGTGAGTGGTTAATCTAGCAAGAAAACAAGGTTTACCCTACCATTTTAACTGTACCAAGTCAGGAAACAGGACAGTTGTTTTTCAATTTGTTGCGTTGGTTGATATGGCTGAGTGTTTTTTGTTTCTTATCTACTTTAGAGTACGGTATTTTGGTTAATAGTTTTGTGGAAAGTAATATTTGCTATTGTATTTTATAATACACTTACATTTTCGTCAGGCACATACTAGCTTAAGGAGGCTCGCGGGTATAAGATTTTCAGAAAAAAATTAAACATTTATTTTTCATTTCAAATTTTATTAATTACCTTTAGTAGTTGGTACTTTATCATATGGTACAAAAATCATTCCAAAAAATCAATTCGTGTTGGCCCCAGGTAATTTTTAAAATGTAGATAACATTGAAACGGCTCCAAATTATCTCCCTTTGGTGCAAAAATGCCATTTTTTGGCATTAAAATTAAAATATCCTTTTTAAGTCATAGGTGACCTATATTTTTTATTGTTGTTTTCGAAGAAGCTGTACATAAACTAAACAATTGTAAAATTTAAGTGATTTCTGTAATTAATTTCTTTTTTAATTTCGATATTACCGCTTTTTCTCCTATTAGTTCATCAGAAAACTAGAGGCTCTAAAGAGCCTGTGTCGCTCACCTTGGTCTATGTGCATATCAAACAAAGGACACAAATGGATTCATGACAAAATTGTATTTTGGTGATGGTGATGTGTTTGAAGTTCTTACTTTACTGAACGATTTTGCTTCTTACAATTATATCTATAATGAACTTTGCCCATTAGTAACAGAGAACTATATTTGGTAAAAATTTACATAAATTTACCAAATTAATGAAAATTGTTAAAAATTGACTATATAGGGCAATAACTCCTTAAGGGGTCAATTGACCATTTAGGTCATGTTGACTTATTTGTAGATCTTACTTTGCTGAACATTATTGCTGTTTACAGTTTATCGCTATCTATAATAGTATTCAAGATAACCAAAAACGGCAAAATTTCTTTAAAAATTACAAATTGGAGGGCAGCAACCCAACAACCAGTTGTCCAATTTATCTGAAAAATTCAGGGCAGATAAATAATGACTTGATTAACAATTTAACTTCATGTCAGATTTGCTCTAAATGCTTTGGTTTCATAGTTATAAGCCAAAAACTGCATTTTACCCCTATGTTCTATTTTTAGCCGTGGCGGCCATCTTGGTGGAATGGCCAGGTCATCGGACACATTTTTCAAACTAGATACCCCAAAGATGATTGTGGCCTAGTAGTTTCAGTGGAGATTTTGTAAAAGATTACTTAGATTTATGAAAAATGGTTAAAAATTGACTATAAAGAGCAATAACTCCTAAAGGGGTCAACTGACCATTTCGGTCATGTTGACTTATTTGTAAATCTAACTTTGCTGAACATTATTGATGTTTACAGTTTATCTCTATCTATAATAATATTCAAGATAATAACCAAAAACAGCAAAAATTTCCTCAAAATTACCAATTCAGGGGCAGCAACCCAACAACGGGTTGACTGATTCAACTGAAAATTTCAGGGCAGACAGAAGTTGACCTGATAAACATTTTTATCCCATGTCAGATTTCCTCAAAATGCTTTGGTTTTTGAGTTATAAGCAGAAAACTGCATTTTACCCCTATGTTCTATTTTTAGCTCTGGCGTCCATCTTAGTTGGTTGACCAGGTCACGCGACACATTTTTTAAACTAGATACCCCAAAGATGATTGTGGCTAAGTTTGGATTAATTTGGCCCAGTAGTTTCAGAGGAGAAGATTTGTGTAAAAGATTACTTTAATTTACGAAAAATGGTTAAAAATTGACTATAAAGGGCAATAACTCCGAAACGGGTCAACTGACCATTTTGGTCATGTTGACTTATTTGTAGATCTTACTTTGCTGAACATTATTGCTGTTTACAGTTTATCTCTATCTATAATAATATTCAAGATAATAACCAAAAACAGCAAAATTTCCTCAAAATTGCCAATTCAGGGGCAGCAACCCAACAACCGATTGACCGATTCATCTGAAAATTTCAGGGCAGATAGATCTTGACCTGATAAACATTTTCAACCCCATGTCAGATTTCCTCAAAATGCTTTAGTTTTTGAGTTATAAGCCAAAAACTGCATTTTACCCCTATGTTCTATTTTTAGCTGTGGCGTCCATCTTAGTTGGTTGACCAGGTCACGCCACACATTTTTTAAACTAGATACCCCAAAGATGATTGTGGCTAAGTTTGGATTAATTTGGCACAGTAGTTTCAGAGGAGAAGATTTTTGTAAAAGATTACTTTAATTTACGAAAAATGGTTAAAAATTGACTATAAAGGCCATTACTCCTAAACGGGTCAACTGACCATTTTGGTCATGTTGACTTATTTGTAGATCATACTTTGCTGAACATTATTGCTGTTTACAGTTTATCTCTATCTATAATAATATTCAAGATAATAACCAAAAACAGCAAAATTTCCTCAAAATTACCAATTCAGGGGCAGCAACCCAACAACCGATTGACCGATTCATCTGAAAATTTCAGGGCAGATAGATCTTGACCTGATAAACATTTTCAACCCCAAGTCAGATTTCCTCAAAATGCTTTGGTTTTTGAGTTATAAGCCAAAAACTGCATTTTACCCCTATGTTCTATTTTTAGCCGTGGCGGCCATCTTGGTTGAATGGCCAGGTCATCGGACACATTTTTCAAACTAGATACCCCAAAGATGATTGTGGCCTAGTAGTTTCAGTGGAGATTTTGTAAAAGATTACTTAGATTTATGAAAAATGGTTAAAAATTGACTATAAAGGGCAATAACTCCTAAAGGGGTCAACTGACCATTTCGGTCATGTTGACTTATTTGTAAATCTAACTTTGCTGAACATTATTGATGTTTACAGTTTATCTCTATCTATAATAATATTCAAGATAATAACCAAAAACAGCAAAATTTCCTCAAAATTACCAATTCAGGGGCAGCAACCCAACAACGGGTTGACTGATTCAACTGAAAATTTCAGGGCAGACAGATCTTGACCTGATAAACATTTTTATCCCATGTCAGATTTCCTCAAAATGCTTTGGTTTTTTTTTTAGTTATAAGCCAAAAACTGCATTTTACCCCTATGTTCTATTTTTAGCTGTGGCGTCCATCTTAGTTGGTTGACCAGGTCACGCCACACATTTTTTAAACTAGATACCCCAAAGATGATTGTGGCTAAGTTTGGATTAATTTGGCCCAGTAGTTTCAGAGGAGAAGATTTTTGTAAAAGATTACTTTAATTTACGAAAAATGGTTAAAAATTGACTATAAAGGCCATTACTCCTAAACGGGTCAACTGACCATGTTGGTCATGTTGACTTATTTGTAGATCATACTTTGCTGAACATTATTGCTGTTTACAGTTTATCTCTATCTATAATAATATTCAAGATAATAACCAAAAACAGCAAAAATTTCCTCAAAATTACCAAATCAGGGGCAGCAACCCAACAACCAATTGACCGATTCATCTGAAAATTTCAGGGCAGATAGATCTTGACCTGATAAACATTTTCAACCCTGTCAGATTTCCTCAAAATGCTTTGGTTTTTTTTGAGTTATAAGCCAAAAACTGCATTTTACCCCTATGTTCTATTTTTAGCTGTGGCGTCCATCTTGGTTGGTTGACCAGGTCACGCCACACATTTTTTAAACTAGATACCCCAAATATGATTGTGGCTCAGTTTGGATTAATTTGGCCCAGTAGTTTCAGAGGAGAAGATTTTTGTAAAAGATTACTTTAATTTACGAAAAATGGTTAAAAATTGACTATAAAGGGCAATAACTCCGAAACGGGTCAAGTGACCATTTTGGTCATGTTGACTTATTTGTAAATCTAACTTTGCTGAACATTATTGCTGTTTACAGTTTATCTCTATCTATAATAATATTCAAGATAATAACCAAAAACAGCAAAATTTCCTCAAAATTACCAATTCAGGGGCAGCAACCCAACAACCGATTGACCGATTCATCTGAAAATTTCAGGGCAGATAGATCTTGACCTGATAAACATTTTCAACCCCATGTCAGATTTCCTCAAAATGCTTTGGTTTTTGAGTTATAAGCCAAAAACTGCATTTTACCCCTATGTTCTATTTTTAGCCGTGGCGGCCATCTTGGTTGAATGGCCAGGTCATCGGACACATTTTCAAACTAGATACCCCAAAGATGATTGTGGCCTAGTAGTTTCAGTGGAGATTTTGTAAAAGATTACTTAGATTTATGAAAAATGGTTAAAAATTGACTATAAAGGGCAATAACTCCTAAAGGGGTCAACTGACCATTTCGGTCATGTTGACTTATTTGTAAATCTAACTTTGCTGAACATTATTGATGTTTACAGTTTATCTCTATCTATAATAATATTCAAGATAATAACCAAATACAGCAAAATTTCCTCAAAATTACCAATTCAGGGGCAGCAACCCAACAACGGGTTGACTGATTCAACTGAAAATTTCAGGGCAGACAGATCTTGACCTGATAAACATTTTCAACCCTGTCAGATTTGCTCTAAATGCTTTGGTTTTTGAGTTATAAGCCAAAAACTGCATTTTACCCCTATGTTCTATTTTTAACCGTGGCGGCCATCTTGGTTGGTTGACCGGGTCATCGGACACATTTTTAAAACTAGATACCCAAATGATGATTGTGGCCAAGTTTGGTTTGATTTGGCCCAGTAGTTTCAGAGGAGAAGATTTTTGTAAAAGCTAACGCCGGACGACGACGGACGACGGACGACGGACGCCGGACGCAAAGTGATGAGAAAAGCTCACTTGGCCCTTTGGGCCAGGTGAGCTAAAAAAAGGACATTGACAAAAATGTATGCTTCTTTCGAAGGCAGATTGTGAGCCTAAGTGAACGGTGACCCCATTTTTTTATTTCATTTTTCTACTAAGTATCATATAAAGTTCATTTATAATAGAAAAATATAGCGAAATCCTATATTGAATAAAAAAAAAATGATTTAGACCAGCGCGTCCCCTTGATATTGACGTTTTGGCAGCTTGTGTGTACCGGTATTATTTTGTAGAATGTAAATGTAGGCAACAGTAGTTAACCAACATTGTATTCCCACTAATCGATTTAGGAGATACAAATCATGGTAGCAAACAAAATTGAAGGGAATCGCAGGAATTCCAAAAAGTCGCTAGACTGGATGCGGCCTACAGGGTAGGCTAATCATACGAATCTAAACTCGGTAAAAAGACCACATGAATCAGACTCGAACAAGACGCAATCAGGAATAAGATACAATCTATGAAACAAAAACAGATATTAAAACCAGGAAAACCGTGGATTTATGAGTTTGAACAGCGGTATACTAGTGTTGCCTTTATTCAGCATCTTTTCGGCATGATATTTCTTTTCTTGCCAAAATAATGAATTTAGGAGTATTTACTTTACTGCTCACGCTAACCGAAATGTTTGGTAGAAAGGATAATACGGCAACAGTTTACTGTAGATATGAACAAAGAAATGGGTTAACTTGAGAAAATGAAAATGTCAAAATAATCGGTATCGGCTGGATGTAGAACTATATATTGCAAGAAGAGGACAGTATCTGTGTTTGATCTAAATATTCATGAAGTGCAATAACAACAGACAAAATTTGTAATACAAGTTTGGTCAGTAAAATTGAAAATGGAAATAGTGAGTGAATTTATTAGTTTTATAATTTTTTAAATATTTTTCCGTGTGAGCCAAAATTCTCTAACATAATTTTTATATATTTGTTTTGCATCATTGCTTACCTAAACGAATGTAAACTCTACGTTTAATTGGTTAACTTTGGTCAGTTTTATTTTTTACAATTTTCAAAGATAGTTAATAAAATTATTAAATTAATAAATTTCATTTTGTCATATTTCGGTGTGTAATTTCACTTTAATCCTAATTGCATTTTTTTTTATTATTGATGTGTATGTTTTAGTTTTCACTCTATTGATTATGTTTTGTAATCTCGTTTTTTTCTTCAAATATCAATGTGTAAATAAACTCATCATAGAAGCCATGTTCAAAGGTGTATACACCAAGAGTTCGTTGTGTGTTCAAAGGAACGATCAGTGAAGTTCAAAAATAAAAAAGTTAAAAATCCGAAATAAAGTTCAAGGGTAAAGAGCATTGAGGATCCAAAATTCTGGAAGATTTTGCAAAATACTGCCAAAGGAATCTCTTCATGGGGTAGACAATCTTTAGTATTTCGAAAAAAAAATCAAAGTTTTGTAAACATAAGAATTGTGCGTATAATTACCAGAGTCACCAAGTGTCTCCATACCCTCTTTACTCCCCTCCCACAAAAAGTCAAATGGTCAATTATTGATGGTATAACTTAATTTTGTTTGAGATTCGGTAAAATCTATGCCATTCTTTACGTCGCCAAGATTCATTCAGTTGCTTTAGCTTTGTTAACAAAAAAGGAAAACAACATGTAGGATAGTTTTATTCAAACGAGTCAACGTATTTTATGAATATAAGATGTATAGACGATAACAAACATACATGTACATTAAGATTTTATCAAGACAATACACATTTTCTTCTTTTTTTTTTTACCCTGAGGTCAATAAATTTTTGATTCTTTAATAGATTTAAACAGACAATACAACTTCAATCTGCACTGACAAAAATCAATTTATTGTGTATCAAGATTTAAAATGCATTCACCATCATGATTTTGTGAGATTTCAGGTTTAAGACTTGTGTTTAAATAAATGTTCTCGCATTAAAATAAAACGCGAATTAAAATAAAACGCATGAGACGCACCTTACACACCAATAAATGACTATTTTTTAGTAGCAATATGCTGGATATGCATTACATGTTATTGACATTGCCGTCGAAATTTTATAAGTCCACGAAACAGTTGATACTTGGATTCTGAAAACTACTTTCTTTCGTCCTGTTCATGTCATGGAAAAGAGGACATTCGAAAAAGCCGAAGTTGGTACCTTGACAGAAAGAAAAGCTGATATCATTTACTAATAGCAGTTCTTAAAAAACAAAAGATGGAGCATCGTGAACCATACTAAAAATCGTTGAAAACTCAGAAGTGTTTTGGAAGGCCAGCTATAGTTCAATCGCCAAGATCTGATTTTATCGGTTCATGATTTTGATAAATTTGGCTCAAGTCAGTCCATGTTATAAAGCATACAACCTCTTACACAACGACTTTAATGCTTTGAGGCGGACGGAATAGTCCTAGTCGAGGTAGACATGTTTCATTCTAAACGAGAGATAATAGAATTTTTCTTCTTGTTGCTTCAAATAGACTACTTCTTAGTTATCAAATTTTTATAATGATACCAATACTTGTTTAATTCAAGAAACGCGTGAACATATACCATCTGAACTAATGTGTTCTTTCATTTAAAAAAGCAAAAAGAAAAACATCTGATTTGGAATTAAGAAATTGAAATTTCAATAATGTAGTGAGTATAAATCGAAAAAATCCTGCTAATTAAAAAAAAAAAAACAACAAACTGATTGATATTCATCCTACAAACAAAACAATATTTGTTTGCATGTTCTGTTTGATCCTGCTTCATCAAGCCAATCATCGGGTTTTATAAAATTTCTATGGGTTGATGACTTTTTTTTATGTTATATTAAAGCGGTTTTTTTTAAATCATCTCAGAATGTTTTATTTCTTAAAAAACTGAGAATTTTTATAAATATGATACGAAATGGTAAACATGCATTTTTCCATGAGGTACATTGGCCTATAGGGTACGAAATGGGTTTTATCGTGGGTACGAAATGGTAATTTTGGGTTCAAAATGGCAGAGGTACGAAGTGGTCAAGGTACGAAATGACGTGCTAACATCTAAAATAATAAACGCATATACACACAGAATATGACATGAAAAAAAACCAATGTTATGATATCAGTTATGATAAGTTGTAACCATGGTAACAATATATACTTAAAAGCAATTTGTATATATTAAGGATGTTCGCTACTCTGTTTAAAAATAACGAGCTTTTTAGAAGACTGTTATGAATTGATAGTATATAAATAAAGAAACTTAAAAAGTAGGAAAAAATAGAGGGTCCGTGTGCTTGTTTTCGAGATATAAGCCATTGAAAATTTGGCGGGAAACAATTCTCTGTAGATTTTTCAAACATTTAACATTGGCACCTTTTTATGTTTCCAAAACTATGAAATAATAACAAGGATTTTATAAGATTTTAAATAGGTTTTTTTTAACTTTATGTTATACAATTATGAAAAAAAATAGGTGTTAGTGGGGATTTTTTTTAAGACAATACATGGATAAAACCAGAGGATTCCGAAAATCTGGCAAAAATTTGAAAAATAGAAGAGCAAACATCCTTAAAGAAGATGTTTTCCAATCATATATATATATATATATATATTTAAGTCACAACCAATAAAATATGACCATACAACCATAATGTATAGTTTTTGCGTTTAATACAGCCATTTTAATACCACAGTTTTTTTTATTAATATCAAAACATCAAATGACTCTGGTATAGTGTATAAAAGGAAAGAATCATGATAATATATACATGGTAAAGTCAAAACTGTTTGAAGAATGTCTAAACGATTTGATTTTTTCCAAGATTTTTACACACTTTGCATGCAAATATAATCGCAGCAATCTGGAATATAAAACAGAATATACATTAGCAACAAGATAATTTTCTGACCATGTGGCGTAGCTACATTCATATTAAAACACACCATGTGTGCTCACATAGTACAGCCAAGGAATAATAATGATAAACAAGATAATAATAGGAGGCATAATATGTCATAGCGACAGCGAACCAGGTTTTCTGTACTTGACTGCATTGTTGAAATTTTTATGAAATTGATGTGTTGTTATGTTTCGCACTACTTTCTGCGTTCCGTATACCTATTATATATATATATATATATATATATATATATATATATATATATATATATATCAAGGACCATAGGTCTTGAATAGAAAAAATAAAATAGTCATATCAACTGTATCAAATATTGAGAAATTTGAGTTGATGTTTATATAAGTGTTTAATGTTCTGTCCGACTCGGTTTCTGTCAGTCATTTATTTATTCATGTGGAAGATACACATTTATTACCAGATTTATTATGTCTGTGGCAGAGCCGTCAATGTTCTTATAACCGTATCATGAACTTTGGTAGATGTGTATATTTTCAATCTTAGCCAGGCTTATTTAGTTAGGCATTGCAAGTCAGTAGAATTGAGTTTGTTCGTTAGCAGCGCAAAAATTCAACATCATATAATACCGCATGTTCGTAAAAAGCGTGTTTCCAATAAGAAAAGTAACAACATTGACAGTTGCACAGTATGCCAATAATACAAAATAAGCATTTGACAAGAATAAAGATGACCAAGCAAGACATCATCAAGGCTCCATCAACTTTTACCAAAGAGCAGTTATTGGAACTATTAAAGGAGAATACAGGACAGGATAATGCAATTATGCCCAAAATTCCAACGTTTGTCCAACTTAACACCATGGAGAAAAATGTTATATACCAGGGAGATATCATCCAATCGCTTTTAGTTAGAGAAGCAAAAAGCATTAGTGAACCAGCAGTCATAAGTGAAAATAGTACTTTATGATACTGGAGCTTATAACACCACCAATTTTCTGCAGACATGTTTCCGCATGTTCAAGTAGTTGCGCCGAACGTTCAGAAGCAAATATAGGAAGACAAGTACATCAATCTGGCTACTCTACTTGAAATCAACAAAACGTAAAAGATTATTAAACTGTTAATGAATCTAATGGGTCTGTTCTGTTAATCACAAATCGCGATCCTCGCCTTCAAAGAAACTTACCTATTCAAGAATTTCTAAAAGCTTTCAATATTTATAAGAAAGAAAATATGTGTGAAAAGCAAGGCTGACACATTGAATTCGATATGTATACTCAAGATGTAATTGATATTTCTGCAAGATATAAAGGCTTCAGCAGATATGATAGCTGCTATCAAACTGACCCACGGTAAATTGTAGATTGGTCATTTAAAACGAGAAACTCTATGCATTCATCACAAGTAAACAAAATATTAAAGAATGTGAACCAAGCGATAGTCTTGGGCATCGCACAACTGTTTGTCAAACGTTTATAGCGAGCTATGGTCAATCGAATAATCGATCTAAACCAACTTATAATCAAACCCATTTCAGAAATCACTAATTGGAAGTAACGGTCGTGATGATTTCAATACAGATATATGAAGACGCCCCATGATTTCGGGAAGTATGTAACTTATCAGAAAAATGTTTCAAGGGAACAAACTGTTTATTCTCCCATGTCAATACTTGGTCATCTAGTGGTGCTACTCCGAACAGTTGATCATCACAAGAACAAACGCAGGCTTTGAATTGACCAGTGTTTACGCGCATATCGATAAACTTAAAGTGAAACTAACACAGAATACCGATAAAACTTTTGTTAATATTTTAATTGACGTACTTCGATATAGCTTTCATACAGGCATTAACATTTTTCTAGGTAAATCTTTAAAATGTAGGAATTTATTATCTCCAAGAAATTTTCCAATGATGTTACTTAACTGGTAGATGAGGAACTTTGTAAAGGATGACATATTGGACCATTTACAGAACCTCCGTCTGATACTTATAGAATTAGTCCGATATGTATTGTTGTAGGAACACATTTAAAAAATGAAAGGATCAAATGAAGACCATTCGGCTCCTCATAACAATGATGAGCACAACAGCATCAATAATTTCATTAATAAGGAAGAATACTCGTTAACCTATGCAAGAATTGACGACGCAATCAGCTTAATTAAGTCGTTAGGAATTAAAAGTCAATTATGTTAGATTGATGTAACAGATGCATTTAAATTTTTACCAGTTCCTAATTCGTAATGGCGATTTAAGGGCTTAAAATGGAATGACATGTAGTATTTTTCTAGTCCTTGTAATTCTTCACAGTTGATTATAAATACTTATGAATCTCTTTCGAAATGTCATTTCTACCTATCTCAACCTATCTAAAGGGGATAAAATAAATGTACAAGGTGATTTTTAACTTATGTAGTCCTCAAAGTGCAGTAACACTCATAGGAATCATATGCAGGGGTAACTTCGAAAGATTTACCGCGCAAATAGTTAAAGTTTCAAGTTTTGTAAATCATATATTGGTCATCATGTCTTTTGATCTTGTTTGGTTTCATTGTTTCATATATCGTTTTAACCCATCGTCACTGCACTGTTCGAAGCTTATCGATATTGACAGTGAAAGCCGTTTGAATCCTATATCCCTTTAAAACCTTTGGCTTCTATTGTTTACAGTATATTGTGTTTTTTTCAAAACAAATTAATGGTTTTCATTAGAATGTGGGTGACATTTGCGATTTATATAATGAATAAGTTTTGAACTTAAAAATACTATCCAAATGATAACAATATTAATTTTAAAAGAAATTCTATAAGTCCTAAACAAATTTTATCTATTAATGGCACACATACCTCAACTATCAAAATGAAGACACCAACACAAATAAACGCTATGGAATATTTCTTGGCAAAATCCTTCACACCATCGTAGCATCCCTGTAAAAATGTTTAAAAAAGATAACACAATCTATAGAATTGTTATGTTACGGAGAAAGGGCTTTCTGTTCTACAATTACTTTGTGACTGTCAGATAAAATACATATTGAAACGTAAACAGCACAGTTACAGACAATATGTCAATTGTTTTGTCACATGACAAATCACATTATAGTAACAAAACAAACAAGAGACTCTAAAATTCCTATGTCGCTCACCTACGTCTATTTGCATGTCCATCATTGAACATTTTCCAACACTGTATGCTTAAATATTATTGATAACTAATATCACTTTTTTGTTGAAATTGTATTGTGATATTTATGATTTATTTTTGTTAGCGGTTTTTGCCAGAAGCACAAAAGGGTAAACATTGTCATTTTATGACAATTACTATTATAAGAAGACAACTACCTAATTCATATACAGACATGTGTGTTTCATCATTCTGAACATTATTACCTCGACTGACATTCTCTATCAAAGGTTTTCAAGATAATAGACGAAAGTAGAATTTGGCCCCCATGTTAATTTTTTAGCTATGTCGGCCATGGCTGGGAGCACGAGGGGTCATCTGATACATTTTTAAAACAAGATACACGGTGGTTTCAGCCGAGATATCATAGTAAATGTTTACGGACGACAACAGATGACATGATGACGAAAGCTCAAATTGGACCTGTGGACCAGGTGAGCTGAAAGCATAAGTTGGCAATAGTTTATGCAAATTCTCTTATCTAAATTCTACAGGTACTTCAAACAAAGCTCACAAAGGGACAATTCTGTCTGTTATAAAATCCAGGACTTTAATGAGGGAAACCCCAAAAATAAATTAGATAAAAAAACAAGGTGCATTAAATGATGAAAATTTTAAGAAAAAAATTATAGAATTCATGTTAGGGTTTATAGGAGCCGAAATTGATATAAATGTGTATTGTAGTATGCACATGATTTTTTTTTTAATCAAACTGCACAATGATTCCGATCCAAAAACCAAATTGAGGAGCACAATAAGATTGTGATGAAATTTCAATACATTGAAATTAGGAGCCGAGGGCGTGTTTTTGATAAAAGGTACGTTTCCCCAAAATAAAGCAATAGCCAATCGTTCGCTTTGGTAAGGAACACTTTGTCCTAAAAATGATGGCGATAAAAAAATGTATAGGTACACAATAGCATTATATGGATAAGAATGCAAGGGAATACTTTCAATATAGTGTAATAAGTGGTTTAAGATGAATTGTAGAAACAAATGAGGTCGTCACCACCCATACAAATCTCCAAATAAATAAATGAAAAGCTATAGCATTGGAAAGGGAAATCACCCATAAAAGAAGGTGCACTATTGTCTATTGGTAAGATGTCATTGAATTATGTGTAGATGTGACGATGTTTATGTTATCATACAGTTGGAAATATTTCTGAAAAAAAGTAATAAAGTAGAATGTGGAAACATGTGAATAAAATTCTGTGAAAGTATCATATACATCTGTTGAATGAATCATGTGAAGTTGCAGATACAAAAAGGGACATAATGATATACGAAAGAACGGACAGATGAACTGACTCTCGCATCACTAGATATCGTTCTTTTTAGAAAATGAACGTTAATATAATATATGAACGAAAATAATCGAACATTTCAGGTTAACACAAATGACACAGCGACCAAACAAAACCAAACCCCTAAAACATCTTCATTTTCCCATTGTTTATAAACGTACCGTTGAGTAATGTCCGACAGGAGCTGTTGCTTTGTCTGAAGGACATAGAGCGTTAGTTGCCGAACCGCCCACGTATGAAGAGGATGTTACTCCAGGACAACAGGATAAAGGAACTTCAGTAGGACTTGTATTTGATAGTCCTACCTGCCAAACTGATTCATCATAGTCATTTGTTGTGCTCGTGACAGCGTCGATTCCACAACACTTCAACTATTAGATAAATGAAAACTACATCTGAATTTGTTGTTACAATTTATATTTAAAGTGCAAACCATTTAGGAGATAACTGTATTGTATTTTAAACTTCAACGGCATCAATTGGGGATTTGATGGTCGCAAAATTAAGTTTACTGGCGACGCGTTTGCGACCATCAAATCCCCAATTGATGCCGTCGGAGCCTAAAATACAATATTGTTATCTCCATTCTAATGAAACTGACATAAAACAACGTTAAAACATGTATTTTAGATCTGTCATATGCCGTCTGCGCTTGCGCGTCCGTTCCATAGGATCAATTGTCAATTGATGCCATGTAAATAAGTGACGTTATCCAATCAAACAGAAACTCTAAAATATTTTTTTTTTTTTAAATGTTCGTAAGTTTTGTAACAATCTGCAAAATCGTAGCGACCTTTCTTCCGAATGCAGATGTCAGTTAAGCATAGAGGGCAGTGTCATATGTTTGACTATCATGTTTTTTTGGTTTTGTTTAGTTGCGAATAAACATATGTTATATGAGTACGTGATTCGTCCGTTCATATATGTTTTTTGGATTTTGAAAGTGTGTCCCCTTATTCTGAATCCAATATATGTGCCTCCAATAAACCGTAGTTACCCTTGTCACATTGAACTCCGTCGTCATTTTGTGCTTTGTAAACTGGTTTGTCTCTTGGTCGTGATAAACACAAACATTTGTTTCATAGGAATAATTCGCCAGCATGTGTAGCTATTTTCGAAAAAACAAAGAAAGGCACAAACATGTGTTTTTTTTAAAGTTTCTGTCAGATGTTCAGTGATATTCTCAGTGACGTATATCCGTCCTTAGCCCGATCTGATTTTCAGCGACCATTGTTTTTGAGGATGCAATCTTCCACATGCGCATTTTCAGCGACAAAGGCGCCTCCGGACCCCGAACTATGCAAACCAAAATACTTTTTGTCTAATCCAATAGATGCCAAAGTAGCTAACATAATTATCTTGCAGTAGTATAAGAAATCTTAGCATTTCTTAATTTGTAACCATTTACAGATTTACAAAAAGATAAAGGACGACAAATCAAATCTATACTGTCCGACTTGATGTTTGCTAAATTTAGATATTTCATTATTATTTTAACGGGAATATGTATTTTTTTCAGTTTTTGGAATATACTGACCCCATATATAACGTATTAGCTCACTAGCACATCGTGTAACTAAATTATCTTACCGACTATATTCACATGTAGTATTTTAATTAGACTAGCGGCCTATCAAAGTGATGTAGTGTTCAATGCTTAGTATTAAGAACTTAATTCCATTTGTCTATACAATAAACAAATGCCAACAATAACAAAAGTTAACTTATGAATGTATTTCAATCGTTCATTACATGTATCAATTTCTTCATCTGTTGAAACCTTACATATTTTTTTTATTTTTTTTTTGAAAGGGAAGAAACTCTGAAATGCCAACAAACGCAACTTGTTATCTTTAAATGGGTTTAAATTTATAAATTCTGATATGACGTTCTTCTTAAGCTTTGAATACAAAGACATGTTGTAATTTCAATAGAACATGGGCTACAAGTGATTGACGTCACATTCGAAATTGCAATGTCAGATGAATTTTGAACAACAACGGAGATCAAAATGAACATTTTTGTTGATGTTGCTCGCAAGAAATTAAATAAAATTTAAGTCAAATGGTCAATTATTGATGGTATAACTTAATTTTGTTTGAGATTCGGTAAAATCTATGCCATTCTTTGCGTCGCCAAGATTCATTCAGTTGCTTTAGCTTTGTTAACAAAAAAGGAAAACAACATGTAGGATAGTTTTATTCAAACGAGTCAACGTATTTTATGAATATAAGATGTATAGACGATAACAAACATACATGTACATTAAGATTTTATCAAGACAATACACATTTTCTTCTTTTTTTTTTTACCCTGAGGTCAATAAATTTTTGATTCTTTAATAGATTTAAACAGACAATACAACTTCAATCTGCACTGACAAAAATCAATTTATTGTGTATCAAGATTTAAAATGCATTCACCATCATAATTTTGTGAGATTTCAGGTTTAAGACTTGTGTTTAAATAAATGTTCTCGCATTAAAATAAAACGCGAATTAAAATAAAACGCATGAGACGCACCTTACACACCAATAAATGACTATTTTTTAGTAGCAATATGCTGGATATGCATTACATGTTATTGACATTGCCGTCGAAATTTTATAAGTCCACGAAACAGTTGATACTTGGATTCTGAAAACTACTTTCTTTCGTCCTGTTCATGTCATGGAAAAGAGGACATTCGAAAAAGCCGAAGTTGGTACCTTGACAGAAAGAAAAGCTGATATCATTTACTAATAGCAGTTCTTAAAAAACAAAAGATGGAGCATCGTGAACCATACTAAAAATCGTTGAAAACTCAGAAGTGTTTTGGAAGGCCAGCTATAGTTCAATCGCCAAGATCTGATTTTATCGGTTCATGATTTTGATAAATTTGGCTCAAGTCAGTCCATGTTATAAAGCATACAACCTCTTACACAACGACTTTAATGCTTTGAGGCGGACGGAATAGTCCTAGTCGAGGTAGACATGTTTCATTCTAAACGAGAGATAATAGAATTTTTCTTCTTGTTGCTTCAAATAGACTACTTCTTAGTTATCAAATTTTTATAATGATACCAATACTTGTTTAATTCAAGAAACGCGTGAACATATACCATCTGAACTAATGTGTTCTTTCATTTAAAAAAGCAAAAAGAAAAACATCTGATTTGGAATTAAGAAATTGAAATTTCAATAATGTAGTGAGTATAAATCGAAAAAATCCTGCTAATTAAAAAAAAAAAAACAACAACTGATTGATATTCATCCTACAAACAAAACAATATTTGTTTGCATGTTCTGTTTGATCCTGCTTCATCAAGCCAATCATCGGGTTTTATAAAATTTCTATGGGTTGATGACTTTTTTTTATGTTATATTAAAGCGGTTTTTTTTAAATCATCTCAGAATGTTTTATTTCTTAAAAAACTGAGAATTTTTATAAATATGATACGAAATGGTAAACATGCATTTTTCCATGAGGTACATTGGCCTATAGGGTACGAAATGGGTTTTATCGTGGGTACGAAATGGTAATTTTGGGTTCAAAATGGCAGAGGTACGAAGTGGTCAAGGTACGAAATGACGTGCTAACATCTAAAATAATAAACGCATATACACACAGAATATGACATGAAAAAAAACCAATGTTATGATATCAGTTATGATAAGTTGTAACCATGGTAACAATATATACTTAAAAGCAATTTGTATATATTAAGGATGTTCGCTACTCTGTTTAAAAATAACGAGCTTTTTAGAAGACTGTTATGAATTGATAGTATATAAATAAAGAAACTTAAAAAGTAGGAAAAAATAGAGGGTCCGTGTGCTTGTTTTCGAGATATAAGCCATTGAAAATTTGGCGGGAAACAATTCTCTGTAGATTTTTCAAACATTTAACATTGGCACCTTTTTATGTTTCCAAAACTATGAAATAATAACAAGGATTTTATAAGATTTTAAATAGGTTTTTTTTAACTTTATGTTATACAATTATGAAAAAAAATAGGTGTTAGTGGGGATTTTTTTTAAGACAATACATGGATAAAACCAGAGGATTCCGAAAATCTGGCAAAAATTTGAAAAATAGAAGAGCAAACATCCTTAAAGAAGATGTTTTCCAATCATATATATATATATATATATATTTAAGTCACAACCAATAAAATATGACCATACAACCATAATGTATAGTTTTTGCGTTTAATACAGCCATTTTAATACCACAGTTTTTTTTATTAATATCAAAACATCAAATGACTCTGGTATAGTGTATAAAAGGAAAGAATCATGATAATATATACATGGTAAAGTCAAAACTGTTTGAAGAATGTCTAAACGATTTGATTTTTTCCAAGATTTTTACACACTTTGCATGCAAATATAATCGCAGCAATCTGGAATATAAAACAGAATATACATTAGCAACAAGATAATTTTCTGACCATGTGGCGTAGCTACATTCATATTAAAACACACCATGTGTGCTCACATAGTACAGCCAAGGAATAATAATGATAAACAAGATAATAATAGGAGGCATAATATGTCATAGCGACAGCGAACCAGGTTTTCTGTACTTGACTGCATTGTTGAAATTTTTATGAAATTGATGTGTTGTTATGTTTCGCACTACTTTCTGCGTTCCGTATACCTATTATATATATATATATATATATATATATATATATATATATATATATATATATATATATATATATATATATATATATATATATCAAGGACCATAGGTCTTGAATAGAAAAAATAAAATAGTCATATCAACTGTATCAAATATTGAGAAATTTGAGTTGATGTTTATATAAGTGTTTAATGTTCTGTCCGACTCGGTTTCTGTCAGTCATTTATTTATTCATGTGGAAGATACACATTTATTACCAGATTTATTATGTCTGTGGCAGAGCCGTCAATGTTCTTATAACCGTATCATGAACTTTGGTAGATGTGTATATTTTCAATCTTAGCCAGGCTTATTTAGTTAGGCATTGCAAGTCAGTAGAATTGAGTTTGTTCGTTAGCAGCGCAAAAATTCAACATCATATAATACCGCATGTTCGTAAAAAGCGTGTTTCCAATAAGAAAAGTAACAACATTGACAGTTGCACAGTATGCCAATAATACAAAATAAGCATTTGACAAGAATAAAGATGACCAAGCAAGACATCATCAAGGCTCCATCAACTTTTACCAAAGAGCAGTTATTGGAACTATTAAAGGAGAATACAGGACAGGATAATGCAATTATGCCCAAAATTCCAACGTTTGTCCAACTTAACACCATGGAGAAAAATGTTATATACCAGGGAGATATCATCCAATCGCTTTTAGTTAGAGAAGCAAAAAGCATTAGTGAACCAGCAGTCATAAGTGAAAATAGTACTTTATGATACTGGAGCTTATAACACCACCAATTTTCTGCAGACATGTTTCCGCATGTTCAAGTAGTTGCGCCGAACGTTCAGAAGCAAATATAGGAAGACAAGTACATCAATCTGGCTACTCTACTTGAAATCAACAAAACGTAAAAGATTATTAAACTGTTAATGAATCTAATGGGTCTGTTCTGTTAATCACAAATCGCGATCCTCGCCTTCAAAGAAACTTACCTATTCAAGAATTTCTAAAAGCTTTCAATATTTATAAGAAAGAAAATATGTGTGAAAAGCAAGGCTGACACATTGAATTCGATATGTATACTCAAGATGTAATTGATATTTCTGCAAGATATAAAGGCTTCAGCAGATATGATAGCTGCTATCAAACTGACCCACGGTAAATTGTAGATTGGTCATTTAAAACGAGAAACTCTATGCATTCATCACAAGTAAACAAAATATTAAAGAATGTGAACCAAGCGATAGTCTTGGGCATCGCACAACTGTTTGTCAAACGTTTATAGCGAGCTATGGTCAATCGAATAATCGATCTAAACCAACTTATAATCAAACCCATTTCAGAAATCACTAATTGGAAGTAACGGTCGTGATGATTTCAATACAGATATATGAAGACGCCCCATGATTTCGGGAAGTATGTAACTTATCAGAAAAATGTTTCAAGGGAACAAACTGTTTATTCTCCCATGTCAATACTTGGTCATCTAGTGGTGCTACTCCGAACAGTTGATCATCACAAGAACAAACGCAGGCTTTGAATTGACCAGTGTTTACGCGCATATCGATAAACTTAAAGTGAAACTAACACAGAATACCGATAAAACTTTTGTTAATATTTTAATTGACGTACTTCGATATAGCTTTCATACAGGCATTAACATTTTTCTAGGTAAATCTTTAAAATGTAGGAATTTATTATCTCCAAGAAATTTTCCAATGATGTTACTTAACTGGTAGATGAGGAACTTTGTAAAGGATGACATATTGGACCATTTACAGAACCTCCGTCTGATACTTATAGAATTAGTCCGATATGTATTGTTGTAGGAACACATTTAAAAAATGAAAGGATCAAATGAAGACCATTCGGCTCCTCATAACAATGATGAGCACAACAGCATCAATAATTTCATTAATAAGGAAGAATACTCGTTAACCTATGCAAGAATTGACGACGCAATCAGCTTAATTAAGTCGTTAGGAATTAAAAGTCAATTATGTTAGATTGATGTAACAGATGCATTTAAATTTTTACCAGTTCCTAATTCGTAATGGCGATTTAAGGGCTTAAAATGGAATGACATGTAGTATTTTTCTAGTCCTTGTAATTCTTCACAGTTGATTATAAATACTTATGAATCTCTTTCGAAATGTCATTTCTACCTATCTCAACCTATCTAAAGGGGATAAAATAAATGTACAAGGTGATTTTTAACTTATGTAGTCCTCAAAGTGCAGTAACACTCATAGGAATCATATGCAGGGGTAACTTCGAAAGATTTACCGCGCAAATAGTTAAAGTTTCAAGTTTTGTAAATCATATATTGGTCATCATGTCTTTTGATCTTGTTTGGTTTCATTGTTTCATATATCGTTTTAACCCATCGTCACTGCACTGTTCGAAGCTTATCGATATTGACAGTGAAAGCCGTTTGAATCCTATATCCCTTTAAAACCTTTGGCTTCTATTGTTTACAGTATATTGTGTTTTTTTCAAAACAAATTAATGGTTTTCATTAGAATGTGGGTGACATTTGCGATTTATATAATGAATAAGTTTTGAACTTAAAAATACTATCCAAATGATAACAATATTAATTTTAAAAGAAATTCTATAAGTCCTAAACAAATTTTATCTATTAATGGCACACATACCTCAACTATCAAAATGAAGACACCAACACAAATAAACGCTATGGAATATTTCTTGGCAAAATCCTTCACACCATCGTAGCATCCCTGTAAAAATGTTTAAAAAAGATAACACAATCTATAGAATTGTTATGTTACGGAGAAAGGGCTTTCTGTTCTACAATTACTTTGTGACTGTCAGATAAAATACATATTGAAACGTAAACAGCACAGTTACAGACAATATGTCAATTGTTTTGTCACATGACAAATCACATTATAGTAACAAAACAAACAAGAGACTCTAAAATTCCTATGTCGCTCACCTACGTCTATTTGCATGTCCATCATTGAACATTTTCCAACACTGTATGCTTAAATATTATTGATAACTAATATCACTTTTTTGTTGAAATTGTATTGTGATATTTATGATTTATTTTTGTTAGCGGTTTTTGCCAGAAGCACAAAAGGGTAAACATTGTCATTTTATGACAATTACTATTATAAGAAGACAACTACCTAATTCATATACAGACATGTGTGTTTCATCATTCTGAACATTATTACCTCGACTGACATTCTCTATCAAAGGTTTTCAAGATAATAGACGAAAGTAGAATTTGGCCCCCATGTTAATTTTTTAGCTATGTCGGCCATGGCTGGGAGCACGAGGGGTCATCTGATACATTTTTAAAACAAGATACACGGTGGTTTCAGCCGAGATATCATAGTAAATGTTTACGGACGACAACAGATGACATGATGACGAAAGCTCAAATTGGACCTGTGGACCAGGTGAGCTGAAAGCATAAGTTGGCAATAGTTTATGCAAATTCTCTTATCTAAATTCTACAGGTACTTCAAACAAAGCTCACAAAGGGACAATTCTGTCTGTTATAAAATCCAGGACTTTAATGAGGGAAACCCCAAAAATAAATTAGATAAAAAAACAAGGTGCATTAAATGATGAAAATTTTAAGAAAAAAATTATAGAATTCATGTTAGGGTTTATAGGAGCCGAAATTGATATAAATGTGTATTGTAGTATGCACATGATTTTTTTTTAATCAAACTGCACAATGATTCCGATCCAAAAACCAAATTGAGGAGCACAATAAGATTGTGATGAAATTTCAATACATTGAAATTAGGAGCCGAGGGCGTGTTTTTGATAAAAGGTACGTTTCCCCAAAATAAAGCAATAGCCAATCGTTCGCTTTGGTAAGGAACACTTTGTCCTAAAAATGATGGCGATAAAAAAATGTATAGGTACACAATAGCATTATATGGATAAGAATGCAAGGGAATACTTTCAATATAGTGTAATAAGTGGTTTAAGATGAATTGTAGAAACAAATGAGGTCGTCACCACCCATACAAATCTCCAAATAAATAAATGAAAAGCTATAGCATTGGAAAGGGAAATCACCCATAAAAGAAGGTGCACTATTGTCTATTGGTAAGATGTCATTGAATTATGTGTAGATGTGACGATGTTTATGTTATCATACAGTTGGAAATATTTCTGAAAAAAAGTAATAAAGTAGAATGTGGAAACATGTGAATAAAATTCTGTGAAAGTATCATATACATCTGTTGAATGAATCATGTGAAGTTGCAGATACAAAAAGGGACATAATGATATACGAAAGAACGGACAGATGAACTGACTCTCGCATCACTAGATATCGTTCTTTTTAGAAAATGAACGTTAATATAATATATGAACGAAAATAATCGAACATTTCAGGTTAACACAAATGACACAGCGACCAAACAAAACCAAACCCCTAAAACATCTTCATTTTCCCATTGTTTATAAACGTACCGTTGAGTAATGTCCGACAGGAGCTGTTGCTTTGTCTGAAGGACATAGAGCGTTAGTTGCCGAACCGCCCACGTATGAAGAGGATGTTACTCCAGGACAACAGGATAAAGGAACTTCAGTAGGACTTGTATTTGATAGTCCTACCTGCCAAACTGATTCATCATAGTCATTTGTTGTGCTCGTGACAGCGTCGATTCCACAACACTTCAACTATTAGATAAATGAAAACTACATCTGAATTTGTTGTTACAATTTATATTTAAAGTGCAAACCATTTAGGAGATAACTGTATTGTATTTTAAACTTCAACGGCATCAATTGGGGATTTGATGGTCGCAAAATTAAGTTTACTGGCGACGCGTTTGCGACCATCAAATCCCCAATTGATGCCGTCGGAGCCTAAAATACAATATTGTTATCTCCATTCTAATGAAACTGACATAAAACAACGTTAAAACATGTATTTTAGATCTGTCATATGCCGTCTGCGCTTGCGCGTCCGTTCCATAGGATCAATTGTCAATTGATGCCATGTAAATAAGTGACGTTATCCAATCAAACAGAAACTCTAAAATATTTTTTTTTTTTTTAAATGTTCGTAAGTTTTGTAACAATCTGCAAAATCGTAGCGACCTTTCTTCCGAATGCAGATGTCAGTTAAGCATAGAGGGCAGTGTCATATGTTTGACTATCATGTTTTTTTGGTTTTGTTTAGTTGCGAATAAACATATGTTATATGAGTACGTGATTCGTCCGTTCATATATGTTTTTTGGATTTTGAAAGTGTGTCCCCTTATTCTGAATCCAATATATGTGCCTCCAATAAACCGTAGTTACCCTTGTCACATTGAACTCCGTCGTCATTTTGTGCTTTGTAAACTGGTTTGTCTCTTGGTCGTGATAAACACAAACATTTGTTTCATAGGAATAATTCGCCAGCATGTGTAGCTATTTTCGAAAAAACAAAGAAAGGCACAAACATGTGTTTTTTTTTAAAGTTTCTGTCAGATGTTCAGTGATATTCTCAGTGACGTATATCCGTCCTTAGCCCGATCTGATTTTCAGCGACCATTGTTTTTGAGGATGCAATCTTCCACATGCGCATTTTCAGCGACAAAGGCGCCTCCGGACCCCGAACTATGCAAACCAAAATACTTTTTGTCTAATCCAATAGATGCCAAAGTAGCTAACATAATTATCTTGCAGTAGTATAAGAAATCTTAGCATTTCTTAATTTGTAACCATTTACAGATTTACAAAAAGATAAAGGACGACAAATCAAATCTATACTGTCCGACTTGATGTTTGCTAAATTTAGATATTTCATTATTATTTTAACGGGAATATGTATTTTTTTCAGTTTTTGGAATATACTGACCCCATATATAACGTATTAGCTCACTAGCACATCGTGTAACTAAATTATCTTACCGACTATATTCACATGTAGTATTTTAATTAGACTAGCGGCCTATCAAAGTGATGTAGTGTTCAATGCTTAGTATTAAGAACTTAATTCCATTTGTCTATACAATAAACAAATGCCAACAATAACAAAAGTTAACTTATGAATGTATTTCAATCGTTCATTACATGTATCAATTTCTTCATCTGTTGAAACCTTACATATTTTTTTTATTTTTTTTTGAAAGGGAAGAAACTCTGAAATGCCAACAAACGCAACTTGTTATCTTTAAATGGGTTTAAATTTATAAATTCTGATATGACGTTCTTCTTAAGCTTTGAATACAAAGACATGTTGTAATTTCAATAGAACATGGGCTACAAGTGATTGACGTCACATTCGAAATTGCAATGTCAGATGAATTTTGAACAACAACGGAGATCAAAATGAACATTTTTGTTGATGTTGCTCGCAAGAAATTAAATAAAAACATTTTAAAAGTATGTTTAAATATTTCTGTTCTTCTTCTTTTTTTTAATTATTAAACTGTCGATTTTCTATAACGTTTTCGTTCATCAAATCAAAATGGCGACATTTCGAGAGTGTATTATATGTCGGACTGGTCCGCTTCAAAGTACAAAAGTTCAAAATATTCCTATTAGAATCGAAATAATTCTATCATGCCATGCTATATGCTCATTTTAACATGGATAGGCTTTATATTTGTAAACAAATACCTCGCTAACGCTCAGTATTAAGATATTGACAAATATATTGCCTACTCATGTTAAAATGAGCATAGAGCATGACATGAAGGAATTATTTCTTAAATTTATTTCAATCTTTCATCATCAATTTCTTCGTCTGATGAAACCTTTCAGATTGTTTTCTCAACATTGTGTTGTTTTTATAAAGGGACGTGCCATCTTATTTTATTTTAAAAGGGAAGTAACTCCTTACTAAACCTATATGGTAATTATAACCCCATATTTTTCAGGACACCCTATAACAAATGAATAGAGTCACCACGTTGAGCTCTTTAACCAATCATATATCCATAAATTTATAGGAGGTAAGATAAATATATACTTACATTCATTTGCAAATGATTCCATCCAGTTGAAATTTCATGTGTTGTAAGATCATCAGTTGTAAATTTTTTCAGGGCAGTTTTCATTTCATCTTTCAGTTTACTTTCTATCTTTAAATATAATAAAACACACACACGTCAATACATCTTTATAAGTTATAGATATTTCAGCAATTGGATAGGTTTTCAGCGTATAGTAAATTATGCAATAGTTACTGTCGAAAGCCCCGGGTGAGGTTACCAGGGGATTTTAACAAAACTATGGTATAATGTACGACACTGAAAAACTATACAAAGATACGAACAGTTATTGTGTAGCTAATGGACAGATATAGATATACAGAACAGCATTCAGTTAAAGAAGAACAGCAATGACATCAGCTGAGACATCGGAGCCGTGTAGGCCATCCAGTTCCAGGTTCAGATTGATCACCTGAGCCGGCGCACCTCTGGAGGTTGTTGTGGAATAGCGCCGAAACAGCCAAGGAAGGAGGACTCCACCTGATGATGGAATTGGATCAGCATTCCTTTGATGTTTACAAGGTAATGAAATGTTTTAACCTATTGCAATTTTCTCCGTAGAAAATGGTTTGCCTATATTTTTTGTTTTGCATTAAACAGGGTTTAATAAGATTCAATTAAGAAAAAACATAGTTTGGGCGTAACAATCAAACCCCACCCACTTAGCAAAAATATTTCAGACTTCTTCAAAGGCGCGAATATCAGTAAGACAAGATTCATCGACAGTACCGGATGGAGCATCAAATAACGTTTCCAACGAAATATGAAAGAATGTAGGTTCTTTTGTGCCAATTAAAGAACCATATAACTGCACCAATTTTATCAATTTATTCATTTTCACTCATATATATCAGCTAAATGATGAACTTCCCTACACCTTTATACATGTCATTATTTACTATTGTCAGTTTCATTTTGTTGTATTCTTTTACAAGACTCAAATTCTTTATCTTGCAAGCCTGGCCAAGATGGATCCTACAAGACTTCATGCCAACGTTTTGAAACATGTCTCTTGCTATTTTATGCATTCGTCCTTCAAAATCTAAATGAATATAGTTTATGTTCAAGGTCAAATTAAACCTCTGACAACTTTCCTCTATTAAGGAAAACATTTTCTCTAAACAAGTCTCTCATTTTGACGGTAACAAACAAAGAAATGATGAAATAAAATATTAAATTCTTAAAGCGATGGATAGTATAGAGTTTGTTTGAAATATTTTGGACAACTTTTATGTATACCTTCAGCAGGTAATATTTAAGGCTATCACTAAACAGACCGGTTGACTAGAGTTTTATTCATACTCACTTTTGAATGGAATATTGCCCATAGTATCACTATAACAATCTTCGAAATCAACAGGATGAAAACTACAACCATATACTACAATGAAAATGAACTTCAATATCAAAGTACAGACCATTTATGCCCTCTCGTTGCATTTTTTTGACATTCCAATATACTTTTTCGTCATATAGTTTAAAATGATAAAATTAATATTAGTATTAATAATAGTAATAATTGTAATAATGAAAATGATGACAACTAGTTTTTCTTGAACTTCGGATTTGTCATCGATTGTGGTATAAGGTTGTCATATTATTGATAAAACAGAGAAAGCCAACACGAACACGTTTGACAACTTTTTTTCAGGAGGTGTCCTTTGGTCTAACAAGATATACGGAAACGAAATGGATTGTTGTCTAATCGGGAAAGTTACTACAAGGAATACAAAAATTTATAGATTTATGAGTGAGGGTGTGTTTTTTTGTTTGGTTTTTTTTTGTTTTTTTTTTTTGCTTCTGGTATACATATGCTTTAATTGGAACTTGACTGGAAGAGTTAAAAAAACATCTTGTTTATTAGCATTATGAATTTAGTGTACAATAGCTGAATGTATGACATTTTAAACAACCCAACGTTTTACAGGAAAGTAGAAGCGAATACCATTTATGACTCTAAGTTTCGAATATCACATTATGTGTATGAACAATAAAGAATAGTCTTTAAAACATATCTTGAAATTAAACAACCCTTTAAAGCATTTTTTCAAAGTTTTTAAAAATTAAATAACAAGGACTCAACTCAACTTTAATTGATTTGTTACAATTTTTTTCTTGTTTGTTTATGTGTGTTTTAAATTTTTGATTATAAAAACTTACTATCATCAAAAGGCATTTAGTTTCACAACATGCGCCACATGCACCAATGAACGACAAAACTAAAACAAAGGAACCCAACACAATCAGTGTTATAGACAGGCCTTTAGCCAGGTCACCAACATTAGATACTCCAAATTCGATACTCTTAAGCGCTGGTAAAACTTTATCGTTGACGACATCTTCATCAACAACTACCAGGATTCCTGGAATAATCAATCCCAATCCAAGAAGCTAAAATATACAAACTAGATTAAGACATAAGAATAAAAGAAACACAGAAAAATGAAGTAAAAATGATGAAAACCTAATTCTGAAATAAAATATTATAGAGAATATCGATCGAAAATATTTAAATTTTGCTTGTCATAGAGACATGATTTGGGATCTTTCGTAGGAATTTATCATCGTAAAGGAGTAGGTCCGGTAAGGACCGATTTTGGCCTCAAATTTCAGGTTCATCTGACAAAAGATTTTGACTACTTTTTAAACACTTAAGTGTCTATTTCATTTGAATCAATTAGTTTATGTGAAAGATTTGAACTGATTTAGTCATTAAAAACGATCCGATTGAAGCTCAAATATGAAAAATCAACCAAATATGCCGAAAAATGGCACTTTTCAGATGGTTTTTGTCAAAATGAAAGTGGCCGCATCCGTGTTCATCCTCAACCTTTATATATGTTATGTATTATCATAAAATACAACATCTATTTCAATATTAAGGATGAACACGAATGCGGCCACTTTCGTTTTACACGAAAACCGTCTAAAATTTAACTAAAATGCTAGAATTGTGAAGATTTCAGTAATTAAGCATGACTTTAAGGTGCTAGTGCCCGATACATGTTCATTGTATAGTAAAAAATAGCCCATATTTATGTAGCAGAAACATTCTACTGTTCAATGAATAACTGAAAGTTTACATTTTATCAACTTTGTAAAACTGCTATATTTTGGGGCCAAAATGGGCTCTTAATGGACCTACTCCTTTATGGCGATAAAAGTACGCGGTAGTACAGAATTAAATGTGACTCGATTTGACAAACTTTTTTTTACCAATTCTAACAATAAATTAATTGCAGTATCAATAAGCACTTATCATATATCGCAGTGTAAAGTTTCTTTTGTATGGATACTTTTGAATTATCATAGTTTTCAAGATAATAACCAAAATCACAATGATTTGGAGGGGTCTTTTTAAGGACTACTACTTCAGGAAGCCGTTTGACTGTTCTGTCAAATGGGCAACAGGTTGATTTTGTCATTATGTATGAAAAAAGCCCATGTAGGATTTTCTTTGTAATGGTTTACAAAATAACAGACAGTACTTGCATTTGATCCCTATATGTATATGTGTGTTATTGTAAGCTCTGGTCGCCATGTTATTTGTCAGACATGATTCGCACGGTTTTTGTTTGTTTGCCCAGTAGTTTCACTAAGAGAATATTTTTTCGGAAAAATAAACGTACGACAAACTTACATTTTCTTGACCATGATATATCTATTTAAATACTGCGAACGTCGATAGCTAACTTAAACATTCAACATTTAATTCAAATACTCTTAGCATATAACTAGGCAGTGGTAGAATATGACCGAAATGCGTTTGTTTAAGGAAAATACACGAGTAATACACTGGCTATCAACCAATTAGGAGATAACTGTATTGTATTTTAAGCTCTGACGGAATCAATTGGGGATTTGATGGTCGCAAATTAAGTTTACTGGCGACGCGTTAACGGAGACAGTAAACGGCTATTTGCGACCATCAAATCCCAAATTGATGCCGTCGGAGCTTAAAATACAATATTGTTATCTCCATTCTAATGAAACTGACAGAAAACAACGTTAAAACATGTATTTAAAATCTGTCATATACCGTCTGCGCTTGCGCGTACGTCCCATAGCATCAATTGTCAATTGATGCCATGTAAGAAAGTGACGTTATCCAATCAAAATGAACGTTACAAACGTTGTTGCATTAGAATTATAATTCAGAATACTCATATAAGATGTAGATAAACATAAAAACACTTACCATGAACAAAATGTTCATGACAATAAGAACAATTTTGCTGCATTTTTTGCTACACATTGTTATCCGTTTGCGGTGAGAGTTCCTGCAATGTAAAATAATAGAATATTATAAGAACTGCAAATTTATATATGAAAACGCAGTCACTTGCCGTCAATTTGGGGGAAATATTCAAAAGAAATACAAGAATCTATAGATGATTTATGAGTGTGTACGATTGTGAGTGTTTTTTCCCCATCTGCTTCTGATGTATGCATAACTTGGAACGGCATGGAGGATGGCAACTTACTACAAGTGGGTGTTTGTGCTCTCCTTAATACATAGTTCTTGAAACCAGCAATATATCCAAAACGGCTGTTAAATAACAATCACAAGTTGTCGAAAAGATTCCTATTAGGAGAGACTTTCGCCTCGAAAATATAATAGATTGGCATTGAATGGTTTTACACTAGTAATTTTTAGGACCTTTTATAGCTTGCTGTTCGGTGTGAGCATAGCCTCTGTGTTGAAGACCGTACATTGACCTATAATGGTTTACTTTTATAATAAGTTGTGAGTTGGATGGAGAGTTGTCTCATTGGCACTCATACCACATCTTTCTATATCTATTGCGATGGGTTTGTTTAACCATGAAGTTTAGTGTAATTGTTAATATTATGACATGAAAGAATGAATGATTTATTTAATGGTAAAATACTAATCATGAAGCGGCAAATATAACATGAATATTGCTCATTTTTTTAGTTTTTTATGTTTTATTTTTAATTGCGTTGTCAGTCGCCTCTTTTTACTTACACTCCAATATCAAAATGTGGACAGTAAGATTTAATGTCAGGAGATAATAACTACATAGAGCTTGTTTCTAGTAATACTTCATATGATATGCTTATTGTTTTGCTTGTACCTGCGTTTTTGCCATCTATTAAACCTTTTCAAAGTATTTTTTGGCGTCCTTTTTTTCTGTCGTGAATTTTTTTCTTTTCCACTTTTTCGTCTTTAGTTATACTATTAAGATGTGTTTAGAGGAGTTTATAGTGGTTGATGGTAGATTTTATTTATTTTATTGGCTCCGTGTGATACACTGTACTATATACACTGGGTCTTTTCGACTGCTGTCGAACGTACATTGACCTCTGGTTTATTGTACCATTGAAGTGTCTTGTCAGTGATTTACATATCTCGCATATTCTTTTGTTCCTATGCCATGTTCGTGCCTATCAAAAACGGCTAATGCAATTAAAGGATGTGCAATAACTACTGGATATAAATGGTTCAAGAGGGAAGATAATTAAGATCTGTTTAAAGAACAAAACTCTTCAAGAGTCTTGCCTGCACTGCTGCTGTCAGTGTAAAAGTGTGATGTTGACAGCATAAAAAAATAAGCTCATTTATCAATAAAATTCAGAATTTAAAAAAAAAACATTGTTCAGAGCACCGTCATTTGATTATGAAAAGTTTCTGTTCAAGTTTGGTAAAATTCAATAATATTTTCAAAATCTTTAACTAGACTTATTTAAATGCGAAATAAAATTGAAAAATAGAACTTAGTCCATTTATAACTTTAGTCCCTAGAGGGGTCGTCTAACATTTTTCTTCAGATGCCATTTCTTGAGCACAAAGAAGCATCAATCCAAGTTTCTTAAAATTCCATGAAGGTTTGGCAAAGTAATTGATGTCTGAAAATTTTAACATCACTACGGCAATATTCTGCAAAAAAATGGATATTGAAAAATACTTTAACCACAAACTATACCTAAATGTTGACATGACGACGACAGAATTAGACTTAGTCTCTCGGTAAGTTCGTCGAAGGCGAGATAACCAAAACAGAGTTTATGGACGTCATATGCGTACAATATTGGTGAAATTATTATTACTCCCCTTCTATTATGTTTTTTACTACTTTCTGACAAAAGTCATTTAATATGGTTAAGTAACGGACCAGAATTGTTTTGTTTTTTTCAATGAGAAGAATGAATATAGTTTAACTCATTTAAGTGTTAATTCTTTTTTAAATAACCTTTTATAACTTGTAATACTATATCATTCCGAGAACAGTGTAACTAAAACATTAAATCTCCATGAAAGAAATACTTCCTGTTTATATATGAGAAAATGAAAATATCAAACAATCCCTTTTTACACAAGTATTGAATATAACCTGGGGTTGACAGAAAAGAATAACTTTGTTTTCATTTTCTTGTCTTTTGGAATAAAAGAAGATGTCATAATAAGGGATCACAATCCAATGACATTAAAACAATAAGAGTCCTGCTAGAGAAAATACACACAAAATTTGAGTTTTTATGTAGAACAATCGCAGTATAAGGATTCGAAACCAAAAGGGAAAAGCTAGGCAGTACAGTACCCTATTGCTGTCTTTATACGATTATTTATTGTTCATTTGTAAACATTTTTTTGGTTTTTGACTAGAGACATGTCCATGATCAGGCGGCGGGGTCAATGAGTTCTTGTGATTTGAACTCCCACTTTTTATTTTTGAACAGTTGGTATCATAACAAAACACAAACACTGAATAAGTGCAATAAAAATCAGTAAAGGGGAATAATTTTCTTTGTAAAACTGGTGTAAAAGAAAACAAAAATAAAATCCCAAAAGGGGCAAAGTATTATGCATTGACGCGCGTATACTGCACTTGTACTTAGTCGGTGACTTGTTTTCTTAATTTTGTTGACTTGCAGCGAATTGACTTAATTTTTACCAATTTGGAAAAAAATCGGGTTATAAACAATAAATACATTGCATTGAACACAAAACAAAAATGGCCACACTTGAACGGTATAGTTTTTTAACTGTATGTTAAAAACTTTAAAGTTACATTAGAAAGTTGGTAGTTTCTTATGGTTCATATTTAGATAATTGAAGTTCGTTTAAAATGAATTAATTAGTACATGGTTTGTCTTTGATTACATGAATTATATCAAAATGAAATTAACTCACTTGTTTAAAGTTGCAATTCCAAATTTTTTATGGTCGTTTGTTGAATTTCGAAATGCGTATTACAAATAAAAATCTCAACCTGTTTAAAATTAGTGACAAGTACAATGTCATTTACTCTGTTTTCAATATCATGTTTCATAACTTTTAAATTGAGTCACACATGATCTATTGGCAATTATTCTTATGAATCAATATCGGGACCTCTTTCGTAATACATATCTTTCCCTTTAAAAAGATCGGTTTCCGCAAAATATCGAAATGAATTATGTGTTTTTATATATAAAATTCTGTTCTTTTCATACAAGAACATACGACGACGGGAAGGGGGGAATTTGGGGAGGGATTAACGGCTTTGACTACCCATGAGCGTCTTGCACGGGTTAATTAAGAAAGTCACACGTGATAACAAATAAAAGTAGCAAGAAGTCAAAACAATCATGGCCAACAAAAAGCGTTTCGTTAACGTAAAAGAAGTCTAAATTGAGGCTGAGACTACTATATGTTATAGTCAGTCTCGGATAGAGGTCAAAAGTAAAATTTGTTCCTTTAAAAATTTAATTATGACAATTCAGTTGATTAACAATTAGGATACTATTATAATTTGGACAACAGTCATGATAATACAGAAATGTCAAGTGTAATATTCCACGCAATAGTATGTAAATTTCACTAAATTGCTGTCAGTGATATCACTACAGTATAAATGTTCACACTGTTAAGCAGCAGATCGACATGCAGATATTGTGAGGGTTCGGGTGTTCGAGGTTTTTGTTCTTATTGCCGATCTGACGACCCATTTCAAACTGTTTTTTAACTGGTTTTTAGTTGGAGTTTTGTGTTTGTTCGGTCCTAGGTGGAGAAGAGGGTTGAGCGCTCACAAAAATGTTCATCTCCGCCACATTTTTTATGTATGGCGTGATCCCATGTCAGGAACCTGAAATTCTGCTGTTGTTGTCGGTTGTTGTTTGCAATATTTGATTTTCATTTACTGTAGTCAACATATACCAGGAAGTATGTTTCCCCTTTGAATTGTTTCTCTTATTGTGATGACTGGAGTTCGTACGGCTTACTATGCTGTATGATACTTTTCTCATTATTAAAATTCGTACGCTGTCCTAAAAAGTAGTTATAACTTTCTATAATTTTGGTCTCCGGTTGAAAGTTTTCGCTTGATAATTGCACTACATCTCTTTGTGCTCTTTAATGTCTAAAAGTCAGCATAAAAGCAAAAACATAATAGATAAATACAATTTAACAAATCAAAAGGACAAATGATTATTTATTAAATGTTTAGCCAAAATGTTTAGCAAAATAACAAAACAAATAATTGTTAAATGTTGTAATATCTTTTACGAAAAAAAAATACAGTGAATTAAATTACATATATTACATTTGTGCTCAGTTTTAGCAAAAATGGCAATTGATATATGGCAATAAATGCAACTTAGAAGATTCTTTAATTTGTAGCAAAGATAACTGTCATAAGTACAAGAAATATGGAGAAGTGCCGGTGTGCTCAATGTGACTACACTACATCAATTTCGATAGAGTATTTCACAATACTTTATAATTAGATGTACAGATACTACTTAAACATATTGAAGTAGTAGTACATATATAAATGGGTTATCTGCCTAAACCAAATAATGAAGGTTTAGCTTATACATCATGTATGTAATATATAAAATATTCACATTCGCTTTGCCAGAATATCTATACAGACACAGTATCCTTACATTTTCACGTCTGGTGTCGCCATTACTTGCGCTTTAATTTTTAACCTCAAATACACGAACACAAAAATACAAATGCGTAAATTCAAGTGAATTGAACAAATGCTATCAATGATGAATTACTCGAGACATATCATCATGAAAAACTAATTAAAAGGGGTTGTTGTCTGGTTAACCGAAACTCATTTGTAACATTTCATACAATGTTGATATATGTTTTTTTTCAATCATTTGCCTGTATGATGACCCCTGTAATTATGATTCACTCAGTGTGATCTTTTCGACTTTGCAGAGACGCAAAAAAACACGGTGAGCCTGCTTTTTTCTATTCATAAGCACACCTCTTGATCTTAAATCAAATTTATAGTTATAAATATATAAACATATATAAATCAAATCATGAATAGTATGTACATATGATGTAACTACGAATGACGAATAAAAACACAACAAAATTTGCAAATAATTCTTGGACTGGTAAACGTTTTACCAATTTCAATAATGGAAAATTCGAAATACCGTAGTATTTCCATGTCAATTGTTTTTAAATCAGTAAATTTCATCCCTGCACTATATGGCTACATTCAGCTTATCAGTTTCACACCTAAAAAGAAAAAAAAATGTTAACAGTTAAGATTCTAACAAATACGCACTGTAATGATTCAAACAAATTGGCACTGTCAAGATTAAAACAGATACTAGTACGTTAATACAGATAAAAGAGAAAAGTTTAAATTTGTTTCCAATTTTTCTTGAATGTTTTAATACTTGTGTTATAAATTATCCCCATTTCTGTAATATTGATCCCAATAACTTTTTTAATTTGTTTCCCTTTTTGTGAATTGTCCCGTTGAATATAAATAAAGGGAGATATAGGATAGATATAAAACCAAATGACATCATTAGGGGCAGATCCAGCGATTTATAAAAGGGTAGCTTAACCAGGAAATAGGAGTGGGGATTCTAACAATTTGTCCTCATCGTAAAAAATAGTGGGGTTCCAACCCCTGAATCCCACCTTCGTGGATCCGCCACCGAGTCTAAGCAAAGACAATACCGCATAGCCGACAATAAAAGGTCTCGAAATGACGAATGTAAAACAATCCAAACGGGAAAACTAACGATTTATGTACAAATTAATGAACGAAAAACTATTATTTGTAATATGTAACACAGCAACACACGCGTTATCAGCACTTTTTATAAAATTCATTATTTCTGCTTTCAGAAACTTCAAACAATCTTTGACAAAATATCATACAGTATCTTTTCAATAAGTTTTGTATATGGTGACACATATAATTAATGTATGTAATTATATCTTTGACTCTTATTGTATGAATTATGAATAAGCTTTCTGTACAGTCGGCATGGTATAATAAACAAATAAACATAATATAACCTCTACGGTAACCGAACCTTTCTTCGACATGCCTGATTAAATGTTGTTTCAGCTTTTACAATTAATTAATATGAAAAGAAGAGATAAGAACTCATACAACTTGTTTTATCTATTAAGTCCGATATACTAACTGACTTATATCCATGAAAACTAATAAGAGTATCAAATCCCAATGGGAAATGGCAGTAAAAATATGCCCTAAATGGAACCAAAAAAAAATGGAAAGTTTTACATACAACGGACTTAAATTTGTTTACCTACATCTTTATCCTATTTTTGTTTATTGGTATTGGTATTGTTTGTTTCCTTGTAAACTTAATTTTGTACTTATAAAAAAGAAAATGTGGTATGATAGCCAATGAGACAACTGTCCACAAGAGACCAAAATGTCACAGACATTACCAACTATAGGATCCAGATGTAAACAAAATATATGAAGTAATTTAGTATTTTATTGTTATAAGATTTAATATAATAGTTATATAAAACACATGTTGTGTTAGGCTCTGATCCTGTTCATAACGTTAAAGTATGTATTAGTTTTCTGTTTTGCTTTTTCCAATCATATTGTGTTGTAAAATGATGCCCTTTATGGGTTCTTGATTAGATTAATAAAATTCTTATCTTATCTTATCTTATCTTATCTTATAGGTCACCGTCCGGCCTTCAACAATGAGCAAAGCCCATGCCGCATTCGGTTTTTAGAGAATAATGTATCTATGTACTTGTACATCTGAAAGGTCGACAGTACAATGCACTATTATGACACATCAAAAGCTACGAGACACCTCCACCCCACCTCACAAAAAAAACCAGCACTATTATGACACATCAAAAGCTACGAGACATCCCACCCCACCTCACAAAAAAAAAACCCAGCACTATTATGACACATCAAAAGCTACGAGACACCTCCACCCCACCTCACAGAGAAAAAACCAGCACTATTATGACACAACAAAAGCTACGAGACACCTCCACCCCACCTCACAAAAAAAAAACCAGCACTATTATGACACATCAAAAGCTACGAGACACCTCCACCCCACCTCACAAAAAAAAAAAAACCAGCACTATTATGACACATCAAAAGCTACGAGTCACCTCCACCCCACCTCACAAAAAAAAAACCAGCACTATTATGACACATCAAAAGCTACGAGACACCTCCACCCCACCTCACAAAAAAAACCCCAGCACTATTATGACACATCAAAGGCTACGAGACACCTCCACCCCACCTCACAAAAAAAAAACCAGCACTATTATGACACATCAAAAGCTACGAGACACCTCCACCCCACCTCACAAAAAAAAAACCAGCACTATTATGACACATCAAAAGCTACGAGACACCTCCACCCCACCTCACAAAAAAAAACCCAGCACTATTATGACACATCAAAAGCTACGAGATATCCCCAACCCCACCTCACAAAAAAAAACAAACCCAACAACACAACAACAGACAGAAAAACTTATATGAACACCCCCTGTGAGATATATTAATTAACTATCATCCTTTTGATACAACGAACAAAGTGTTCAATTGCTTCTTGCTTTATGACAGATCAAATTATGTTGACTATTTCTTTAATACATTCTGGCATTATCAACTTTGTAGCCCAGATAATGGATTTACCCAGAGGAACTGTACGAATGCCCTCAACGCAGGAGAGAGCTTGTATTCTATATCCTTGAAAATACAAAAAAAACCCACCTTGGAATGAAACTATCTTTAAAATATAAACCAAGAATTAAATTTATTACAGTTCTTGCTTCGGCTGTCTCGTATGCACTGAAAGTATTGACGCATCAACTTCGTGCCACAGAGAAGCTAGCTATGTTTGTAAGACAGTATAACATAGGAATACTTACTGTCAAATTAAACAACGTGATCTTTGCCAATATTTTTACACAAAGAGCATGCAAAAATAATTGCTGCGATCTGAAATGATAAATTATTTGTAAATTTCATAAAATACTCACTACGAATGGAATGGAAATGTGCAAATTTACTCGGCAGATATGTTTTTCAAATTACATAAACTGTAAACAGAGTAAGAAAAAACTACTAAATACATCACTTTTAACAAGATAATTTTACAAAAGAAGACATAAATTATGCAACAGATTATCTTTAACTATAACAATTGATCTTTATATTTGAAGAATTGTTCCCGCTTCAACACTTACCATGGAATAATATTCAACTTTCGTTTGAATTATATCATTTAGAAAAGCTTTGTATCTCCCTTAAGTTGCGTTTGTCGTATATTCTTACCTCAACCAGCAAAATAAATACACCAACACAAATAAATGCAATAGAATATTTATTTGCAAAGTCTTTCAAGGCATCATAGCAACCCTGTAAAAGATAATTTTAAAAGTTTGATATTCCCATGGAACTATTTGTTTTGTTTCCTTAATATAGTACACTAGAACATGGTTTTGTCAATGCAGGAAGGCGGGAAAAAATCTGGCGGCAAAACAACTCAATGATCGGATTACGATATTTAATAGTTTGTTATTTTGACTATCGAGTCAAAGCATTTGAAATGCTTTTAAGAAGACAACATTTGAATGCATGTAGGGAGTTAAAAGGAATTGCACAGGTTTTCACCCTTATTTGAATTAATTTCATGGCGAGTTGAATTATTCAGTCACAATTCAGATATTTGGTTCACAGGCACTCGTCTCAGAATATGTTTTCCCTATATACCCTTATACCTTTATAAAAAAATATTCTGAGACGAGTGCCTGTGATTTGGTTCAGTTATCAGCATACAGAAAATGCGAATGTTGAAATTTTATATAGAGTTTAGGAATCTGGTTTTTGTAAAATGAATAGGGCAATCTTTGGACTAAAATAATCTTCTTTTTTTTATTGTGTGTAACATTTTAGGACTTTAGGATTACATATTTGGTTAATAAGGCACTAAACATTGGTTTTGAGAATTGTCCATACCTTTCCTACATTAATATGTTTTATGTAGAAATATTGTTATCCTGTGTCAATATAAAACATGTTCAAGTAAATAATTAATACTCTCGATTGTCCGACTTTATATGTTGGTTACCAAAGCATGCAAGTTAATGTTATATACCTTTGAATAATGTCCAACAGGTAGTGTACCTTTAGCTGATGTACAAGTATTGCCGCCACTGGCAGATGCAGCAAGATATGATGAAGATGTCACTCCTGGACAACAAGATATGGGAACTTCATTAGATGCAGTTGCATACCATGCGGTGGTAGTGTAATCGTTCCCAGTACTGAGAGCAGTGACAGCATCAATACCGCAACATTCAAACTGTAATAAAGGAAATTAATTATAAATACTGCTTAATTTGATGAATACTAATGAGATAAGACTTGTCTTGTTGACACAGAGATATGTATCGCCTACTTGTAATTTTGATAGTATAAACAACAAGGTTGAATTTAACATTCAAATGAATTTTCAACGGCAGTAAACCTTAACTGAGGAGACAGAGCCAAACAGTCTTCACGAAAATGAGATGTAAGAATGCATATACATATTGGCAACCCATAAACTGACATAATCACAAAATTTACATTGACAAGCAGTTGTTAATTTTTTTGTCTTTTTTGTTTTTTGTGGACAGCTGTCGCATCCGCAATAAAACTACATCTCCTTTTTTCATATGTCGTATATCCTTAAGATATGTGCTAGCAGCCATTATAAAAGACCTTATAGAAAGATGAAAACAGAGTTCAAACAATAAAATTGGGGAAAGGAAATGGGGAATGTGTCAAAGCGACAACAACCCGACCATAGAGCATACAACAGCCGAAGGCCACCAATGGGTCTTCAATGTAGCGAGAAACTCCCGCACCCAGAGGCGTCCTTCAGCTGGCCCCTTAAAAATATGTATACTAGTTCAGTGATAATGGACGTCATACTAAACTCCGAATTATACACAAGAAACTAAAATTAAAAATCATACAAGACTAACAAAGGCCAGAGGCTCCTGACTTGGGACAGGCGCAAAATTGCGGCGGGGTTAAACATGTTTATGAAATCTCAACCCTCCCCCTATACCTCTAGCTAATGTAGAAAAATAATCGCATAAAAATACGCACATTAAAATTCAGTTCAAGAGAAGTCCGAGTCCGATGTCAGAAGATGTAACAAAAGAAAATAAAAAAAATGACCACATTTATAAATAACACATAAATAACAACAGACTACTAGCAGTTAACTGACATGCCAGCTCCAGACCTCAATTAAACTGATTGAAAGATTATGTCTTTATCATATGCATATCAAGCACAATCCCTCCTGTTAGGGGTTTAGTATCATACTATCATAAAATATATGAGAAGAACATAACCCGTGTCATGCCAACAACTATTTTTTAAATAAATGTGTTTAGTTCCAATGCAACGACCCTATAAGTATATTTCTGGTTATGTACTAGAACTTCATTGTCTAATGAAAATCATCCTTACTCTACTTATAATACTGTTCTCAATTAAATACATATATTATCAGATACAGCATCTAACAACACCAGAAAACATATAGAGGTAAACCTGCGGCGTGAAAATCGACCCAACGACCTTCTGCACTCGTGGCGATCAATCTATCACAAGACCTTATGTAGCATCATTTCGGAGTTTATAGATGTCAATATAAAAACGTGAGGTTAGCATTGAATGTTTTGAAAGTACAGATACAGATATGCTTGTTGTTGTGTTGTTAATGTACCGATATACAATAATCTTCTTCTAGGTAGTAGGTATTTTCACTGTCGGTAATATTATTATGTGTAGTTAATTCAAATAATTTGTACACTTACATTCATGTTGAGATAGTTCCATCCAGTCGAAACTTCATGTGTTGTAAGATCATCATTTGTAAATTTCTTAAGTCCGATTTTCAATTCTTCTCTTAGTTTAGATTCAACCTGTGTAATAAAGCTATTCAAAGTAACTGATGTATGAATAATGGAAACTGGGTTAATGCCGGCATTATGCCGGCGTCACACATTGGCTTATAGACCGGCGTGCACCAGACGTACAGAGAAAATTGACGAAGTCCGCATACGTTAGTTGCACGACAGAGGAACACTAAGTAATCGTTGCATCAGTTTAAAGTACGTCGAAATGCAAAGGTATACGGTCATGTGTTTGTCAAGCGTATACCTGTACGCTACACGCACGTAATACATACGCTACAAGCGCGTTGAAAAACGCTATACAGATAAGTTTGGGACACGTTTAGGGCACGTTGTTTACGCTTCAAGGTCATTCGACTTTATCTAAAACGTATGAGGGGGGTTGTTTGGCACAAACAACTCATTATTAAAAGTCCGACACGCAGAAAGCACGGATTATCGCCCCAGATACGACCGGAACGTGTCTCAACTACGTTCAAGAGACTTCGTTTTCCTGCGTAGCATGCATTCCATCTACGTTAGACAAACGCCAGATATACGCCAACATGTTACTTGAACGCCCGATAAACGCTTATGTACGCTTCTCATGCGCCCAATACACGCTTAATGCTCTTTGTGCACACGATACAGTATTGATTGACAGGTTGAATGCATCCAAAAATACTAGCGTATTGGCAGCGTACATGATTTTTTACCACGCCCGCCGTACGTCGGGGCTATACGCTGATGTGTGAAGCCGGTGTAATGAAAACAAAGGGGATTTAGAGGGGACGAGTCTCCTCTTGTATTATAGTAATGTGTGGTTAATGCATAAACTTTCTATAAATTCCACTGCTACAACTGGATTTTTTTAAAACCCGACAGCCATTATGAATTTGTTTTTGTGTTCATTTTAACACAACTCAAGATTCTAAGTATATTAAACTTTATGTATTACTACTTACAGAGCCTCGTTTTAAAATACTTACATCTGCTTTGAATACAATCCATAAAATAACAATGACAAGCTTTCCAAGGAACAAGATTCCAACAACGATTATATACTGAAAGAAATTTAAAAAAAAAGTTTACATTTGAGTGGAAGATTGTGATACTTATTTTGATGTTAATTTAACGGGGATGAGTTGAGTAGTCACCTTCGACTAAATTATTTGAATGTTGGTTGCCTAATGTCCAGTGGCAAATAGTTCATGCATGTTCAGGACGAATCTATATTAAACGTATGTAATAATTTGGGCAATTCTTTCAGATGATTTTAATGTTATTGTATGCTTTTAGCACGAAAATATGCAAACTACCCGCTGTGAAATATATTTATGAAGGCAGAGATAATATGATGCACCTATAATAGAGACAACCGGGTTTGTCTGACATGATGCTTTAAAAAGGTCGAAGTTTGTGTTTTAATTCTACAATGTACATGTATATGCTAGTTATCAAGGATCTAAAAACGTTAGGGCGAATTAGTTCCGGGTTTGGTTCTTATATATGTGTGATTTTGTTTTAGGGAAATGCATCCTGGACAGTTTAAGAACGAATAAAAGGCGTGCTTTTCCCATTTTATAGTGATTTTTTTTTTATAAATTTGAAGTATTTATATAATCAATGACACATACATTTTATCAGATCTTTGGACACCAACTTCGACCTTTTTTATTTGTCACAAGTCTTAATTATGTACATATTAATGATATTCAATCTACACAACAACTGACACTCCTCTTGGGCTGGTGTTGCATAATTTAGAAGATATCAATTTCCGATCCGCTGATTTAGAATGTCGAATAATTTGATATTTTTTAGCCCAGAATGTCGAATTATGTGAAAGTTTTGAGCCTAGAATGTCAAATAGTTTGAAGCTTTTGAAAAAGAGATTGTCCAGAAGTCCCTCAACATACATTTTCAATACATATTATAATTTGTTGTTTCCATTTATTTCTTCAAAAACCTATTTGTTTTTATGTCAACCCTCTTCATATATTCATGAAAAATTATGGAGTAGATAGAAAGATGGTTAACATAGGTACATACTAAGGTACATATCAACCACCTTGGTTGCAAATACTTCGTCGAGAGAAAATATATGTCTTTGAAATTTTGCAGTCATGTTAGAAAATTATAATTTATCGTTTAAACTTTACTTACAACAACCAGCAGTAATTTGGATTCACAGCAAGCTCCACAGGCGCCCATCATAGACAGGACCAATACAAATGAACCCATAACAATCAATGTTATTGAAAGGCCTTTAGCCAGATCACCAAAATTCGACACTCCAAAATCGACTTGCTGTAACGCTGGTAATATGTTATCATTAATTCCATCGTCATTCACAACCACAAGGATTCCAGGAATTAGCAAACCAAGACCGAGCAGCTGTCAAAATCATAAGAAAGAAAATCAAATTTCATAAATCTATTATAAAATTTTGTTATTGCATGTATCAAAGACAAATGTGAACATAACTTTAGAAAACAATTTGTGTAAAAAGAATTTATGGTATTTCTAATAATTGTGGACAAAGGAATGGCAACTTCTTACAGACCATATAATATATTATATTTCACCCCGCCACATGTACATTTTCTATGTGCATGTCCCAAGTCAGGGGCTGTAATTCAGAGATCCCTGTTTAACATTGGTGTATATCATATTGGTTTTTCTTTCATTGTTTTGTACATACATCAGGCCGTTAGTTTTCTCGTTTTGAATTGTTTTACATTTTTCATTTGGGGCCTTTTATAGCTGACTATGCGGTATGGATTGTATGGAAATTCGTTATTGTGTATTAATGAAAACATGCTGTTATGCAAGTATTTATTTGTTTCATTTATATAGACCTAGGTCAACGACTTAGGATTTGAAATTTAATCAAATTGTTTTCAAAATCTAATAAATAATTGAAAACACCACAACTAACTCTTAAACAAACAGTTGTGACGACAACTTTGGTTTACTTTTTATTTACGTTAGATAAAAAACAATGCGTCAGAACCAATCAATAATAATCTCTAATATTGATATTCTAAAATTAATTATCCTTGTATTGGTGTATTACACATTTGCCACAAGTATTATGAATGCTTTTAATAAGATTTTTATATTATATGATTATCAATGATGAATTATCAACTTACAATAAATATAATGTTGACAACGATTAAGACATATTTGCTGCACTTTGGATTACACATGGTTTTTCAGTTGAAATAAATTCTCCCTGAAAAAAAAGATATATAAAATGTATGCTCACATCTAGTAACCAAAACATTCTTGTAAACAATTTTTTAAGCATTTGAATGAATGAGGGTCTGAATGAGGTTGACAGAGAAGAGAATAATAGACAAAATGTACTGAAAAAAATCAACAAAGAAATTGAAGAATAGAAAAAATTAAAGTAAGGCCAAATAAAAATATATGTGTGGTTCCAGTTACCCTACCTACCCTACTTTTTAGTCTTAATAATAGCCTACCCTAAAGATTTTTTTGTCATTTTTCATTAAGCACTGTTTAAGTCAGAATGTTGCTCCCATAGACTCAATGTAAAAAAAAACCATAAAATACAAAAAAAAATCATGAAGCGGGACAGACGGACGGACAATTGACAAACGAACAGACCGATTTATTTTTAACCAAGATAGGACTTAAAAATCAAGAAAAGAGAATAAAGGGATTCTACAACATGAAGAAGAGAGAATAATGGACAAAAACAATACAAAGAATAGAGAAAACAACCTAAGAAAAGGGTGAACATTTGATATCTTACACGACTAAAGTTTTAATAAATTATCACAAAAAGTTAATAAGAGATCATATAAAGTGAATAAGAGATCTTATAAAGTTAATAAGAGATCTTATAAGGTATATACGATATCTTATAAACTTTAATTAAATCAGAAATTTCATAAGGAAAACAAGATATATAAAAACATGAGACAACTTTTGCGACCTAACACGAAAAACACAAGACAACACAAAAGACCATCTAGAGCTTAATAATAGAATGGATGTCTCATTGGCAATTATATGCCACATCTCCTTATGTATATGCTTACAATATGTCTGGAATCTAGAAAGGTTGTGAATGAATTTAACAAAAATTTACACCAAAGAATTAAAGTAGCACAACATTCTTATTTAGGAAATTCTGGGAATATCTTATTTGATTAGCAATAACTTAACATTCAAAAATATTTGGATAAGTTGAGTGTCATTTTAAAGAAGATATTTAAAAAAACAACATTTATTTATCCTTAAATACCACTACATCGATATGTAGCGTGAAATAGGGTCAAAATGACAAAATTTAAATATAATTATTTTCTTTTCATACACCAATTATACTTTATAAACGATAATTCGGATAGCAAAAATATAAGCCAGTGACCCCCTTATATATTTATATAGTTAAAAGATGAGTGTACAGCATTAAACTATCATTAAGAAATAAAATAGTGGACGGATTTTCGATATATATTCAACGCTTTTTGCATACAATCTTTTAATTGATCTAGAACTATTTCATAAAGTTTTAACTGACTATAATATTTTAAGGAAAAATTGATTTAAAAATATCTAAATTAGAATGCTATAAAAAAAAAGTAAATGACATTGATGTATTCAGGGGTCCGGGGTTGGAATGTCAACATATATTTGTTCCACCTAACAGAAGTTCCAATGGAAACTTTGTTATAAACATTGTCATAATATCTATTCCTGTTGGAATAAATATTCTATACCATTTATTCCGTTAGGAACATATACTGCAATATTTATTCCTGTGGAAATAATATTCCAGAATGTCCTGTGTGACAGAAACACTTCCTTTATTACGATCAATGATTTCGAATGGGGACAATTTGTTGGAACACCCCCTTATTCTTGATTGGAACCCCCTCCCCCATTTTAAATTGGCTGAATCCGTCCCTGAAATGTACCATTAGATTTGTCGGATCATTTTACAAAAACACGATTGAATATTTGATGTTTAGTTGCTGTACGTCCAGTGATAAACAGATCATGAATTTCCAGATGAGAATAAATAAGAAATCATTACAAATAGTAAATTCTGTAAAAGAGGTCGTCCGGGTATTTGGTCGGGAAAATTTGGACTGACAGTGGAAATTGAAGGGTGTTAGCTATGAACAGAACTAATCTATTTTGCCTTTCAACAGTTATAACTAAAAATACTGGACAGTAACAACAGACTTCAGTAACCACACCTATTGAAAGAAAAAGGTAGACGAACAATAACGAACAGGACATGCTCACGAAAGTCGGAAACGGTAAGTTTATTTTACATGTATTTTTGATTCCCATGCTAAACATCATGTTGCCCTATGGGTACTGACAGCACAGCTGCTTAGAACCAATACCAACTTAATGAATGCTTCGTTCTAGCCACTGCAGTCACAAATCCTTCCTGTCAGTAATGGAACTTTAAATCCGGTGCACCATGTAGTGATACTGTTAAACTCTGTTTGTTAAGCATCTTACCAAAACCCCTTCTTGGTGTCCGTATGTTGCTTGTTGCAAAACAATTTTAACTAAGTTATCCAACATACCAAATGTGTCTAGGTGATTCAAAATTCCAAATTTTTAGCTTCCCCTTTTGATGAAATAAAGTATTGTGAAACTTCTCATATAATTTGTTGTTTATTTGTTCGCTCCTGATTATTAATGAAAATTTCCACTGAAGTTTAAGCAAACAATCATAAAAAATGATTATCAATACAGAAATAGAAAATTTATGGCCTGACTTCAAAATGAAATAATCATAACTAAAGACAGGTAGATATTGATCTCTATGGCCTCTAGGTGAATTAATAGAACAGGATCAGCATCCATGTAAGAAATATTCATGTCGACCACATTCCATTATAATAACTTTAAAACGTATGAATAAATCTTAAATATATTCGATTTTTGAACTATTGATTTGATTTTAAAATTTTAAATCCAAACTTGATGAAACATGAGGACCAGGAAAATGTGATTTTATGGTCAAATATTATAAAATTTGATAAGTGTTTAGTTTATTATGTCACAATCGGCTCATTCAGAAAATATTAACATTTATCTATGAAGAAATCAAATTTTAAAAAAATCTGGAAGATCAAAATCCCATCCAACCCATACGCTTTATTTATAATTATGATTTATGCTTACCTTATGGATAAATATACCTGTATCAATAAACATAAAACGTTAAATTAGATAAATCGAAGATGAAATTAAACTCACCCTTGTTAAGATAAATTCAGTATCCTCTATTTACTTTCACCAGCCGTTTACTAATATCGATTCCTGTAAATAAGTATTGCAAAATGTAAAAACCTGTGTGGACTTAGTAAGCACACCTATTTATAAAATCCAATGCATTTACCTGATCTCAGATATCAGAGGAGATTCTTTAAACGATTGAATACTGACAAAGAGTTTATTACCTATAAGTTTAAATATGTATGACATACATATAGAGATGGATTCAAAGGTGTTGGATCAATACTATTTTGATCATTATGACGTCAGGACCAAAAAACACGAAAAGACACACTATTAGAAACACAATAACAATGGAACAATAACCAAAACAATAGATGGGATCCATTTGGACCTCAAAGATTTTGACATGCAAGGACATTTTTTTAGAGAAAAAATTGCACATATTTGTAATTTTCATGCTTTGACTTAAATATACAGACATTGTTATTATAATTTAAGGAATGACTGCAATATTTGTTTCTGTCTATGAAGAAATAACATACAAAATTTCGTGCACACGTAGCGGGTTAATTAAAATTGTGCACTACATTTTAGAGTTTATTTCTAATAGACAGAACAAATATTACATTTATTCCCTAAAATTTAATTTAAAATCCATTTTTTTAGGAATAAATCCTGAAAAAAACGCTAATGACGTCAGGGTCACATGACAAAAATTCTGTATATGAGCTTATAGACAAAAGACTTTCAGGCAATCAGAAGACGTGTTACTTCAAAATAAAATCATTTAAAAAAAAAGTATAATTGATTTGAAATATAGATACTCCGAGACAAAACAATTTTCCAATGTAATAAAAGAGTATCTGAAAACGATGGTCTACCAGTAACCTAAAGTTAGTAATGCCGAACTTTTTGACATTTTAATTTATAAAAAATAAAAATAACAATAATACCGAACTCCGATGAAAATTCAAAACGGAAACGTAATCAAAAGCCAAAATCAACATGTCATAAACATCAAAAGAATGGATAACAGCTGGATAAAAACATTTTGATATCAACCTATGGATAAGTTTTATATTTGATTTTTTTGAAAGACTTTCTGTGCCGACTTAAATGTGATTTCTTGAAATTTTAATAAAATTTGATGAATAAACGGTGATATTGGGTATAGGCCAAAGAGACAGTACAACACAAACACCAAATGACCTATGGACAGATGACTATTAATGTCAGTTATGCAAGCTCTACATACACGTGTTGGCATTGACATAGCAATATACTTGTTAAGTCGCAATTAAACTATTTACCAATATCATAGAATTTTTATTTATTTAAGAGGTTAGTACACTTTTCTACAGATAACATTGATATTTATTTTTCTTATCAATGACGCATAAAATTTGATTACAATTGATTTACAGGCATTGCACATGACTTCCTTGTCACGATAAACAAAAAAAATCCGTCTTTGAAAATCAAATATTATTTAAAAGTTTGCTCTATACAACTCTTTTTTTCTAGTATCGTTATATCTATATCATTATATAAATGCATAGTATAATCAGAACGGTAGTTTGAAAATAGGTGTGCATATGATAGTATCGAAATTTTAAATACTTGACTACATAAACGAAGGCCTTAGTATAGAACTATATTTATTTGAGTGTATTCATTCAGTTGTTTAAAAATATCAATATCAGAGAGTAATAATTTTAAAGGAAGAAGAGATGGTATGTGATAGTATCCCTTGGTAGGAATATACTATTTGTCTTACAAAAATATCATATATTTCAACAGAAAGAATTATCTATATCAATTCACATAAATAATGTGCAGTTTCTATCTTTCTTTCCTTTTATTTGATATTTAGATTGGTATCAGATTACCAATAAAAAAGAACTTGGGTATCTACAATAGCCAAACTTCAATTGCAATATAGTTTTTTTTAAGCAATTCCTTCAAAAAGTAAACGAAACTAAAACTAATATATAGATGCTACTTATCAATGTATAAATCTTTCAAGAAATACTCTTTCAATAATATGCTTGCAAACACCTGAATAACTTGTATCGAACGACTAACACAGATATCTGCCCGACCAAAACGTTGCAGCTAGGGCATGAACACAATATTATATATTATACAGTATAACTGATTTATTGATCGCAAGATACAAGTTCATAAGAAGACATGTAAGTTTCTAGATCACAAAAAGACATGAAAGTTACAAGAAGACATGCAAGTTGCTAGATCACAAGGTACCAGTCCACTAGAAGACATGAAATTTGCTAGATCACGAGATACATGTTTACAAGAAGACATGAAAGTTGCTAGATCAAAAGATACTAGTTCACAAGAAGACATGAAAGTTGATAGATCACAATGTACCAGTTCACAAGAAGACCTGTAAGTTGCTAGATCACTAAGTACCAGTTCACAAGAAAGACATGAAAGTTGCTAGATCACAATATACCAAATCACAAGAAGACATGAAAGTTGCTAGATCACAAGGTACTAGTTCACAAGAAGACATGAAAGTTGCTTGATCACTAGGTACCAGTTCATAAGAAGACATGAAAGTTGCTAGATCACTAGGTTCCAGTTCACAAGAAGACATGAAAGTTGCTAGATCACAAGGTACTAGTTCACAAGAAGACATGAAAGTTGCTAGATCGCAAGATACCAGTTCACAAGAAGACTTGAAAGTTGCTAGATCACAAGGTACCAGCTCACAAGAATGAAAGTTGCTAGATCACAAGGTACCAGTTCACAAGAAGACATGAAAGTTGCTAGATCACAAGATACCAGTTCACAAGAAGACATGAAAGTTGATAGATCGCAAGATACCAGTTCACAAGAAGACATAAAAGTTGCTGGATCACAAGGTATCAGTTCTTAAGAAGACATGTAAGTTTCTAGATCACAAGAAGACATGAAAGATACAAGAAGACATGAAAGTTGCTAGATCACAAGGTACTAGTTCACAAGAAGACATGAAAGTTGCTAGATCGCAAGATACCAGTTCACAAGAAGACTTGAAAGTTGCTAGATCACAAGGTACCAGCTCACAAGAATGAAAGTTGCTAGAACACAAGGTACCAGTTCACAAGAAGACATGAAAGTTGCTAGATCACAAGATACCAGTTTACAAGATATGAAAGTTGCTAGATCACAAGATACCAGTTCACAAGAAGGCATGCAAGTTGCTAGATCACTAGGAATCAGATCAACAGAAGGCATGTCATCCTTTTTGAACAAGATATTTGGAATATTTGGAATACGAGCCAACAAGTCCGTGAATATATTCGTGCTTAGCGGAGTTGCAGCATTTACTTTAAATAAAGGTTTTTATTGACTTATCCGGGGCTGGGGATAAAACCCATTACCTTCCAAACACGCTACCATGAGACAATATGTTTATAAAAAATATCAGTTATACTGTCATGCTCTGGTGTAGGCCTCGCAGTCTGCAGTCCGACAAAAAAATACGCTATTTTACGAAATAAGAATTCAAGAACACTATATTTTTTTAACTGTTCGAGTTTACAATTTTTACCATATATACTTTATTATTTGAAAACTAAAGACCGATTAAATCCTGTTTGTTCAATTCATTCCTTTGTAGATAACATGTTACTTTCGACAGTACTCTATTTAATCGAATAAATTTTCGCGATAGTCACAAAAAGGTCTGTATCGATTTTATCTTAAGGGTAAATATATTGGCAGAAAAATACGTTATTTACAAATTAGGTTGTTTACAATTTAGGTTTGATCACGAAATAAAAATCAATGAGTGCATATCACTTTTCAAGGTCTTGTACACCTTAAAAAATAGATACAAAAAACGTAGGTTTTTACATATCTGTAATGCATTTATTTGTTATACTAATTTTGTACACGTGTAATGAATATTATATGATCATTCCCACTACGCCTGGTAACCAAGGAAGTCGGTAAATATTTACCTTTCTTTCGTGAGAAATGATTCTAATTATAGATTATAGTACATTATTCTATTGTCAAACTGAAGAATTGTATATAAAGCATAACTGAATTAGGTTTATATCTGACAATGCATATATATGGGTTATTCTTCCTTTATTCTTGTTTTGTTGTTTTTGAATAAATTCAGTATTTATTGATATAAATAATGCATTATGGTTATGCTTAAATCCGATCCGTTGATTATTTACTACATGTAAAACACTCAGGTAAAACATGTACTGATTTTAAAACATTAATGAATTATTTTACAAAAAATGTGTGGGCTAAATCGTCGTAAGGATTGACCAATCAAGCAGTTTTTTTCTAAATCGAATCAGTGAATAATTGATTGATTGTTGGTTATTAAATGTCCAGTGGCAAATATTTCATACGTGATATGTGAATTATTTTTTTCTTGTTTTCTACACACATGTAACGTCACTATAAATGGGATCTTCGGAATCGGTACCTGATAAAACAAATACCAGTCGAATTATTTCATGCAAGTTCCGAGATCTAGAACAAATTAACAATAAATAATAAGTTGGATCTGCGTGACTGCATGACGGGATCGACCTGAATAAAGAGCGGGAAATTCGGACTGCCACAGGAAAAAAATAGGATATATTGGAAATGGACAGACATGTTTCTTAACAACAGACCGCCTACGGTTATTGCTAGGGTTCGTGCAGAGAGCGTGAAAAATGTTTCTACACGAGCAATCGGGATATATCATAAAAGTCCCATTCCAATCAGACGTGGCTAGGTACTCTTAAATCCCGCGTTCCAATAACAGACGCCTAATTTAGAAGGGGTTTAACTGCATTTATTTATTTTCATTAAATCTCAAGTTCCAGAAAGAAAAGAGATTAAAGATCGAATATAGATCTTGAATATGAATAAAATTCTCTCCAAACATAATTTTGTAAAATTTCACGAAGGCTTGTTTCGTTAATCAAGTTTGGAAAAATTATATACAAGAATTAATTTGACTAGTTCAATTTTTATAAAATTATGTTGACTCCTTCGCCAAATTTAAAAAATTTCAAAAGAAATTGACCCACACACTTTATCGGAAAAATTTTTAATTGGATATATAGCTAGAAAATATTAAGAAATCAAAAGGAAGCAACCTTACGTCAATCCCTAAAATAATGTAAAGTTTGGAGGAAATCAGTCCAGGAATACAGAACTAGGAGTTCGAGTGCGATTTGTGAAAAATTACATTAATTGTAAAAGTTACGGCAAACCGACAAATAAAATAAAATCACAAAGCAGCTTTACTCGCACATAATTATACAAATCAAGTTTTTCTGATAGTGGTCCAAAACTGTGGAAATTGCTATCCAATGAAATTAAAAAAATCAAAAACTATGTATGCCTTCAAAAACTCTTACAATTTGTATTCCTGGACTGATTTCCTCCAAACTTTACATTATTTTAGGGATTGACGTAAGGTTGCTTCCTTTTGATTTCTTAATATTTTCTAGCTATATATCCAATTAAATTTTACAAATAATTAGAAATTATTTTAAATTAAGGAATGTATCTCCCTCATGCAAAGCTCTAATTCCTTTCACGGATTTGGCTATTATACTTTTTGAACCTTTTGGATTATAGCTCTTCATCTTTTATATAAGCTTTGGATTTCAAATATTTTGGCCACGAGCATCACTGAAGAGACATGTATTGTCGAAATGCGCATCTGGTGCAAGAAAATTGGTACCGTTAATTTTATTACAAGTCATTATATTTTTTAAATTGTGAAATTTGTATGTTAAGGAACAATGGATACTATAGATATTTTTTTCATTTTTTTTTTCATATTTGTGTATAAAATCTGTTGTTTATAAGTGTGTAATAGTAGATTAATTTAGGAATACTGGAATCAGTGCGCGCTTTGTAAATCTAAGGACCAAAATTCCGTTACTCTGGGATGACAAAACAAATATCGAAAGAGCGCTTTCTTCCGTCAATTCCAATATTTTGCTAAAGTTAAAATGTACATGAAAATTGGTTCAAGAAGTAAAAGTAGGATACGACAGAAGTTGGTACAAAGTAACAATTTGTCATGAAATAGAAGTTCCTTCATAATAAAATTTCCAAGTAGAAGAAAAATTCTGTAATTATATTTTTTAAAATTAAGACTACTAAAGTTTTCAAATAGTCACTGAACCATGAATGAAGTCAAGGACAATAGACATTTGACAATCGGAAACTTCATTATATAAGGGATCTAGACACAAAGTATGAAGGATCCCGGTCTTCTACCTTCCAAAAATACTAAGTTTTTTGAAAGAAGTTAGCTCACTCCGTATCGATATCCATACATCGAGCTCTCAAAAATAGAAAATGAATAGAATGTCATGTTGCATAATTCCTTCAATAAAAACACAATTTTCATTTCCATATTTTACGCTGTTGAATATAGCTATATTTCCACAAAAACTTTACTTTTCTCTTTTTCCTATAATTATATTCAAGTTACATGCATTTTTACATAGCCATCATGAAGTCCGTCTAGTTTCATACCAATCTTGAAATGATAAGTAAAAACAACACCGTTTGTTTTCCTAAATTTTGATTGATTGTGCCCTAACTGTATATCGTCCAGTTGCCAATATTACACCACTGAAGGGAAATTTATTGTGGAAATATCCGAAGCAAACTAATTTGTACCGTTTATGTTATAACATAACTTAAAGATTGAGAAAATAAAAAAAATATAAGTTAGAAAACGTTTTTGATTAAAAGTAACCGTTGTGCTTGATAATAAATATTTAAAGAAGGGCATGCGCATGCCTGTACCAAATCATGAATATTATATTTTGTTATCCATTCGTTTGATGTGTTAGAGCTTTTGGTTTTTCCATTTACTTGGGCCATTTCCTCGGAGTGTATTTTTGTAAATTTACTTTTTTTTCAATAGGTTAAGAAATTCTACAAAGCAATAATGTCCAAACCTGTATGTAAAGTCCTGACAATTTTCTCATTCGTCATACATGTAGATGGAGACCTATACAGATAACATACACAATATAAACTCTCCACAGTTGAATATGACTCGAAGTGAACATCAGTACTGACTACAATCTGAGTAGTTTTAAGTTGGACAAAGGTGAACAAATATACTCACTAGCGTTAGTAATGCATCATTAAAATGTATCTTTGTTTACGTAAATAATAAATAATTTAACGGGTAAAATGAAATTAATAGAAACAATTCATAACAGTTTTTTTTATTAAGCCATATAATTATTTACGCATAACTATATATTACTCATAATAACATGGAGAAATGAAGTTTATTCATATTTATTATGGTAGCTCAAATCTAACCGTAGTGTTATTTAAAAAAGTGCTGTCGAATAGACACGACAAATAACCAACAAAACTGGAACTAAAAAAACAAGATTCATGAGATGTATTAGTCTATTCAAAAATCATTTTTTTAAACCAACAAAATAACTTGTAGTTTTATTGTAAACCATAAACGAGATAAACAAAAATATTATGGCACGATATTATGTCAGTTCAAATAGAGATTATTTACTTTATTATTCCTTATTTTATCTTTTTGTTATTGTTATTCAACTGAAACAGATTTTAAAGGAGGAATGTTAAGATCTCTAATCGACGTGTCAGTTTTAGCTCTACCTTGTGCATCTTCTGCATCTTTATTTCAACACGTTGATGATTGTTGTTTTTTAAAGTCCAGTAGCAAATTTCTCTACACAAGGCTTGGGATTAAACGTCCACCGGACGTGGCTGTCTATTTATACATCCCACACAGCCAAAACTGGCATTCCTCTCTACATGTGGCTTCGGATTTAACGACCCCATGTGTCTGCGTATATATATTGTTACAGGCGGGCGAGTAGGGGTCGTGTGTACTTTTAATTCTGTATGATTGCTTATTGATAGTGTTCCTCTACTTAGTCTTGTTTTAAGTGTAGTTTGTTGACTCCAGCATAATCATATATAAAATGATGAATCCAGCGTAAAAGAATGACTTTTATTCTTGTCCAGTATGCATATATATACACACATATCTCGATAAATAACTCATGCATATATCAGCAATACCATAGTATAATCATAAATTAGAATAGTAAGATGCTGGCCTTCCGAACCCCATTTGTAACTTAATATACAGATTTACAAGACTTTATCCTATCAATCACACTAGTTCAATAAATTCATTGAATTACGATATTATAGAAAGTTGTCAACGTGGTGGGACATCGTACTATCTTTACATCTTTAATAATTACAAGTACACACCCGTGATATCGCGGGTCCGTGACTAAATTAAAGTATATAACTATGCTAAACCTTATATTAGTAATTGGTATTGTCATCTGATAAAGTCATTTCGATTATAAGATACACAGTTTTCTCTGCTTTCAAATCTTTCTGTTTGAACCCGTCGACCTGGAACTTATCAATTATTGAAATATTAATTATTTGGAAAACAAAAGGTCCAGGCTATCCAGGAATGGGGTATTTTTTAATCAACAGCATTGTCCTATATAAGTTATCTTAGAAAGTCTTGCTGATTGCTGAATAAAGCTACAATAGGGAGCAATTTGACAATGATTGAATTTAGTAGTGTCAGCCCTTTGATTATGACCCGTGTATATAGCAAAATCCTAAATACACCGTTTGGTGGTGCGCCTGTCAAATGCAGAACGTACAGATAAGGTAATAGCTAACAGGTGAATATACTATTGGTATCGGTATCGGATTAGACCCGGAACTTGTTAATTATTGGCAAATTAATTATGTGGAAAACAAAAGGGTCTGGAGTGGTGTAATTTTTAATCTACACCATTGTCCTATATTAGTTATATATAGAGTTGAATTCTTTGATTTGTCGTTTTTACCCGATGACGGCTGACAAATTGGACCTCGTAATTTTAGTATTATAGATATAAATTGCCAAAAACTGCTATTAGAAATTGTAAACATTGAACTGGTTCAGCATCTTGTCTAAATATGAAACCACTTCCTGTTGAAGACTTGCTTAAGCGGGAATATTTGCAAAAACGGTATTTGGTTCCTGGACGTCTTTATGTAAGCTTTTAGTTTTATATTCCAAAAGATGTAAAAAGATTAATATAGAACTTGAAATGCTATCGCATAGCTTAAGGTAAAATAGCTTTATATCGAAATGCATCCTGTACCTAGATAGTTTTGTTCATTTTAAGGGTTGTTTTGTTTATTGTTCTGCTCAGCTTGACAGCCAGATACGATATGCCAAAGTATATATATGGAAGTGTTTAACGACATTGACTGGCTATACAGCCCTCGCACGGTCGGCTCGGTGCCCGAAGGCGTTTGGTGAGCTTTATCATATTTTGATGCCATGGGTCAGGAACAAGTAGTGGAGGTCGCAATATGTAGGCCGCCATCTTGGTTTTGGTGAGTTGTTTTTGGTTTGTTGACTATTTTGTTGTTTATTCTTCACTAACGGCTGCTTTCAGGGCCAGTTTGGTCAGCTTGGCAGCCCGGTAGCCTCGATGATGGAGTACTGGTAGATGATCTCGGACGTAGTTCGAAAGATGACAGGACGCGTTATCAGGACCAAAGCCGTGAGGCAGTGAAATGAAGGTCGTATCACCCAACAGCCTAGGATACCAAAGTGCTAGTGCGACGCCGTATTTATACTTGACGGTGAAATACATCCGCGACTCACAGAACTTTTAATCTACTATAACTTTGAAATACTAACGAAAATGCTGGCTCATGTCACGAAATGGCGTTATAAATCCATAAAATCGCGAAAGTTTGTCTTTATTTCCAAAAGAAAAGTTACATATAAGATATAAACCTTAAAATTCCATACTAGTAGCCTTATCACCTACGTTTCTATCTGACGTCATTGAAATCACTAAATTATTCCTTAACGGCGCTTCACAAAAACGTACTTAATTATATCCTATTATTAATTATCATAAACAATAAAAGGAAGGCCAGCAATTAATTTGATTATATATTAATAATACTTTTATGTATTAATATAACTTTATAAAGAAGTACCGTTACCCGGAAGTGACCATTCGACATGGGAATGGCAACTTCTAATACGTAAACAAGCACTCGCCACGATGGAATTTAAGGGAAAACTACCCCAAGATGTGTCAAATAACACTGAGACCGAATGAATAGGTAACAACAAACATGTTTTATAAATCCCTTACCCCCTGAAAGTGTGAATTTAATGTAGACCCGTGAGAATCGTGATCGAAGTGCCTATTCACTGACAGTTGAATTTTACTGCTATGTCAACTTGATAAAAAATGGAAAACAACACGTTTAATAATTTATTGCGTCCGAAGCGCTTTTCTGGATTTACCTTCATCGTGATCGAAGTGCCTATTCACTGACAGTTGAATTTTACTGCTATGTCAACTTGATAAAAAAATGGAAAACAACACGTTTAATAATTTATTGCGTCCGAAGCGCTTTTCTGGATTTACCTTCATCGTGATCGAAGTGCCTATTCACTGACAGTTGAATTTTACTGCTATGTCAACTTGATAAAAAAATGGAAAACAACACGTTTAATAATTTATTGCGTCCGAAGCGCTTTTCTGGATTTACCTTCATCGTGATCGAAGTGCCTATTCACTGACAGTTGAATTTTACTGCTATGTCAACTTGATAAAAAAATGGAAAACAACACGTTTAATAATTTATTGCGTCCGAAGCGCTTTTCTGGATTTACCTTCATCGTGATCGAAGTGCCTATTCACTGACAGTTGAATTTTACTGCTATGTCAACTTGATAAAAAATGGAAAACAACACGTTTAATAATTTATTGCGTCCGAAGCGCTTTTCTGGATTTACCTTCATCGTGATCGAAGTGCCTATTCACTGACAGTTGAATTTTACTGCTATGTCAACTTGATAAAAAATGGAAAACAACACGTTTTATAATTTATTTCGTCCGAAGCGCTTTTCTGGATTTACCTTCATCGTGATCGAAGTGCCTATTCACTGACAGTTGAATTTTACTGCTATGTCAACTTGATAAAAAAATGGAAAACAACACGTTGAATAATTCATTGCGTCTGAAGCGCTTTTCTGGATTTACCTTCATCAGGAACGCTCAAAGCCAAACATTTGAAATCCGGAGATGGATAAGTACCGAAAACCGTTGATGAGCTTTACGTCAAAAGTACCTAAAATAAATAGCCAGATTCATCTAAAGCCAACTTTGCCTGAGGGAGTTGAATCCTTAGTTTTATAATAATTTCAAAATTTATAAACGGACAATTTTGGTAAAGTTTGTTAAATCATGTCAGTACCGAAGCACTGACGACTGAGCTGATGATACCCTCGGGGACTGATAGTCCACCAGCAGAGGTATCGACCCAGTGATGTAAAAAATGGAAAACAACACGTTTAATAATTTATTGCGTTCGAAGCGCTTTTCTGGATTTACCTTCATCAGGAACGCTCAAAGCCAAACATTTGAAATCCGAAGTTGGATAAGCACCGAAAATCGTTGAAGAGTTATACGTCAAAAATACCTAAAATAAATAGCCAAATTCATTTAAAGCTAACTTTGCCTGAGGGAGTTGAATCCTTAGTTTTATAATAATTTATAAATTTATAAACGGACAATTTTGGTAAAGTTTGTTAAATCATGTCAGTACCGAAGCACTGACTACTGAGCTGATGATACCCTCGGGGACTGATAGTCCACCAGCAGAGGTATCGACCCAGTGATGTAAAAATGAAAACAAAACGTTTAATAATTTATTGCGTCCGAAGCGCTTTTCTGGATTTACCTTCATCAGGAACGCTCAAAGCCAAATATATGCTATCTGAAAACAGTAGTATAAGTTATGAAAATATGCAATTTGATCTCACCAAATTGAGTTGCCAAAGTTGTTTAAGTGTATAAAAATCATCTAAGACCGTTATTTTTCAGGTTTCTGATATTGATTCCAATAAAATTTTGAAATGTAAAATGTGTTTTTTGGAAATTTTGAAATTAGTATGGCGTTCATTATCACTGGACTAGTATATATTTGTTTAGGGGCCAGATGAGGGACGCCTCCGGGTGCGGGAATTTCTCGCTAAATTGAAGACCTGTTGGTGACCCTCTGCTGTTGTTTTTTATTTGGTCGGGTTGTTGTCTCTTTGACACATTCCCCATTTCCATTCTCAATTTTATGTTTCATTGAGATTATTATCAATACCCATTTATAACAATATATATACATCCAACACAGCCAAGCCTGACATTCTTCTCTTCACAATGCTTCGGATTAAACGTCTGCATTTTTACCGGACGTGTCTGCGTATTTATACCTCCTATACTGCCAAGCGTGGCATTCCTCTCTACACGTTGCTTTGAATTTAACGTCTCCATTCTTTGCGCCAAAAAGTAACTCATTTGCGCCACAACTTAATTGCGCCAATACCTCTTTTGCGCCACCTAATTTAGGTATCATTTGCGCCAATAAAATAATCATCTAATTGCGCCAATTTTATATTTTTTTATTTATATATAACAACTAAATGATTGACTAGGTACCAACAGCAAAAAATTCCTCTGACATTGTACACTGAAATTTCAAATTAGCCTCGCATCCTAATAAAATTATACCGCTTGCTGGATCGTTACACAATACAAACTCATCATCTTTGTTAGTAACAATACCAATATCATCCAATATTCTGTGAAATTCTGCTCGATTTTTAGATTAAGCCGGACGCAGTTTTCTTCTCTCTTTATACACAGACTGACACACATATTTTAAATCTTTCTTTTCTAAATTCTCTTCTTCAATTTTGAAGATCTCTGAATTTATTATTTTTGAAGGTGGCTCTGACAACACATTGGTTGCTTTTCTTTTACACGCAGTTCTGAAAAATTGACGTTCTAATTTCTGGACACTGATAATGAAAAAATTATATTTCTTTTTAAAAATGAAAATATGGTATTTTATACTGCCAAAATCTGCTATGAAATTTTAATAAAGCGAAAATGTATTTTATACTCGTGACAGTTGACTTGTATTTGCATTATAATTTTAAGAAAAATTGTTTTATAGTCTCTCAAAACTCTTTATAGAGTGGCTCTTGTTAACTTGTATTTTAAAAAGCTGTATATTTTATATGTAACAAGTGGCGAGACTTTAATAAAGTATTTGTCTTGTCTTGTCTTGATTTAGGTAAAACATATTAACAGGTAAATGTGGCGCAATTCCATTTCATTTATTGGCGCAATTAATACCATCAAAATAAAAGAGAGTGGCGCAATTAATACCTTTTCAAAACTGCAATTGGCGCAAATTGATTCTGCCCTCCATTCTCACCGGATGTGTCCGCGTATTTATACATCCCACACTGCCAAGCGTGGCATTTCTTTCTATACGTGGCTTCGGATTTAACGTCTGCATTCTGACCGGACATGTCTACATTTTTTATTATACATATGCGGTGAACTTATCAATTTATCTAGTAGATTTAATTGTAAGTGTGATCCATCCATTCTGAATAATACCCAGTCAAAAACAGAACTGATTTCGATGATTGCTTCTGAAAACAACATTTTTAGAATTAAAAAAAATCGAAATTAAAGATAAAGATAAAACACGGTCATGAATAGCATTTCTTCTAAATATAAATGTTATAAAAGTTATACAAAAGTGCCACTGTTATATATTATCCACCATTTCAAATTTATTGAAAGAGCTACACGTACTTTGTCACTTGGTCTCTTGTGGAGAGTTGTCTCATTGCAAATCATACCACATCTTCTTTTTATTTTTTATTTTTTATAGTTACTCACATATCTCATTGCTTCGAATTGTGTGGTTTTTCTTAAGCATTTTTAAGGTTCACGGTTATAATATATAAAAATAAGAAAATGTGGTTTGATTGCAAATGTGAAAAATCGCCACCAGGGACCAAATTATAAAGGAGTTAGCAACTATATGTCAACGTACGGCCTTCAACAAAGAGCAAAACTAACACCGCATAGCAAGCTACACAAAGCCTCGAAATGACAATTCAAACAAAAAAACAAGCGTCCTGGTACAAATCAATAAACAAAAAACTTAAACAAATATGACTTAAAAAAGATAACCACCATTGGCGGATCCAAGTTGGGGGGGGGGGGGGGGGGAGGGGGCGGTGTTGCGGGGGTTGGAACCCCCTTTTTTTGGACGATCGATGCATTTGAATAGGGACATATAGTTAGAACCCCCCTTTTTAAAATGGCTGGATCTGCCCCTTACCACTGAATTATATATAGAATCCATACTTCGGACAGACATATGTCACTGTGGCGGGGTTACATATTTTTTTTCAAAGATGAAAGACAGCTAATGCCTGTAAAAGCAAAACTTGCCATATGTTAATTGACAAATGAGGCACACATATTTAGACAAACAAGGAAATACTTTGAAGCATAACATTTTATTTTTTCAAATTATCTTTCTTTATCTGACATTCCAGCCAACTGTCCAAATAAACCTTTTCTTTAGTAGGTATCTCAGGGGCTGTCAACTGTGGTCTTGAGACAGTTGATGTGTTTGATGATGGGATAACTTCTCCTGGTAACCTAACATCCATGGTTGAGTTAGTTGCCAACATTACAGTCATACTTGTTCTCACACCCTTCGCTGCATTAGGTCTCCGTTTTTTGTTTGGTGTTTTATTTGTACCAGACAACAGTTCACCAACGTCTTTTTCAAAGTTTGCATAACATGTATTTATACCACTGATTGACTGCTTTTCGTTGGCCTCTTTTGATTCTCCTTCTTTTTCTCAAACGTCGCGAAAACTATTCGGTTTATCTCTGGTGGAAGGCAAGTCATCGTTGTTGAACTGAACATTATCAAGAAGCGGTGTTGGATTTAGAACTATACAGGGCTTGTCCAATTCTGTTTGACACTTTCTTTCTTCCTTGGAGAGACGTCTGCACTTATTCTTATTATTTCGTGTTATTACTGTCGTGCTACTTATAACACTTGATACAGAACATAATCCGGGCTTCTTACTGACCAGATGTGTCCGCGTATTAATAGAATGAAATTCAAAACAGTGTGGCTGTGGCCATTGATTGACACATTAAATTCATCCATTGACTGGGACAATTTAGGTGAACGTTTGTATGTAACGACCACTGCTCACTATGTACTTTTTAAAGACACTTAAACTATGGGGTCACCAAAGGTTCTCAACACCTTAATAAAGTAATTCGAAAAACTAAACAGAAATAACACGATGTTTTGATTTATATCAATTATATAAATCAAGACATAAAGGTTATTCCTGATTAATTTTTTGAATTATTTTATAATTAAAGGCGTTAAGAAACCTTTGGTGGCCCCACAGTTTAAATGTCTATCGTAGGTACGTCGTGAACAGTGGTCGTTACAAACAAACGTTCATGTAAATTGTCCCAGGCAATGGATGAATTTAATGTGTCAATCAATGGCCACAGCCACACTGTTTTGAATTTCATTCTAAAACCCACACAGCCAAGCCGCTTTTGTACTTCTGCATTTTTCTCTACACAAGCGAGGCTTCGGATGAAACGTCCCCATTTTAACCGGGCGTGGCTGCATATTAATATATCCCACACAGCCAAATGGATCTCACTTTGAAAAATTGGCAAAGGTTAAATTACTTCCGGTTGGAAAAATACCGCAATTGATCATACTTTTATTTCCTAGTGTCCCATGGGTGTTTTTTTTTTTAAAACAAAATGCCATTCATGTAATTTTTTAGCATTTATCTTGTTTTACAAAAAAAGTAAGATCAAAATGATGAAAGATCTCCTCTCTACTAAAATTAAGACTTTTGCATAAATCATAGTATCTTGGTATAAATTAGATACACTTATAAAAATTAATATAACATTATGTACATTAGTATATCATATAGAACTTCATCTATATTTGCTGTTATATAATTCTTTTCCTTCGTGGATCTTTTATTATCCACTGGTCGAGTTTGAATGTTGAAATATAAAAATAATAGGTTAAACACCGCAATATATTCAAGTAAGTGTCAGGAACTTCGCCTATCGTCATCTCTCGTATACAAAAAAAATGAATTTTATATGGGGAACATGGCGTTAATGGCAGATATATAATAGTTTTGTTATAGTCGAACAATATATAGATACAGGAGTTTTTTTCATTAGTTGTTATGTACTTTGAACTAGCTGTCAGTAACTGCGAGTACTCTCATATCTGTATACGTACTTTGTGTTTTTGTTGTGGGATGTATAAGTACCCTTTCACTTTCCAGTTTATATTTTTGTTAGATGTAAGCCTTTTTCAACTGATTTTTGTAGTTTTTTCTTATCAATGCACTGTTACATCACTGTCCGATGCTAGGGGAGGGTTGCTGCCTCCACACTAGTATACCCCGCCATATAATGTATGTGCCTGGTCAAATCAGTAGGCTGTATTTCAGTGGTTGTCGTTTGTTTCTGTGTGATACATTTGTTTTTTGTTCATTATTTTGAACAGTAATTTGCAGCTAGTTTTCTCGTTTGAATTGTTTTGCATTTGTCATTTCAGGACCTTTTTTATGACTGTGCGGTATAGACTTTGTGCATTGTCGAAGGCCGTACTGTGACCTTTATTTGTTAATTTCTGTGTCATTTGGCCTCTTGTAGAAAGTTGTCTCATTGCCAATCATACCACAATCCAATTCAATTTATTTGAATAAAATATTGTTTAAACTATACCACATCTCATTTTACAAATATAGCGTTGATAAATGACGGAGAGACTATACCAACTCATTCCGAAACCCTTAAAAAAAACGAACAGACGTTCAAACGCAATAGACTACAAACACAATAGAAACTGAAACTTCAAGAAAAACGATCTCCTGTCAAATCTGGATTAGATGACCCGAAGTGATGATTATATTCTGCTTCAAATGCAAAACTATTGACAAAAAATAGTTGCCCGATGACCAAGCAGTAAAAATACGACAAGTACATTATACACTGATGTTGAAATTAGCTCGTCTAGGAAAGGTTTGTGTCTACAGCACACACATATATGTCACATCCGTCATACTGGTTTTAATGCAAATTGTAGGAAAACTCTTTTCTGGCTTTACTTTCATCATGATACATCTATTGGGACTTAAACACCAAAAATTGAAAGCTAAAGATATCTAAATATCTAAATCCGTGTGGAACAATATGAACAAATATGACGTCATCAACCATGCACACTGGATAAATTGGAAAAAAAAGGAACGATAAAGTGCACACAATCATGTTAAAATAGGTTTATGACAATAATTTATTGCAAAATAATGGGTTTATTATAAAATGTTTTAAAGTCCATCGAGACTTTTTTGTTCGAAAAAGCATGTATTAAATGAATATGATTAAAAAAACCTATTTACAGTTTGTTCAATGAAAACATACTGATATCAAATATCGTAGTTCTGCACTTTTTTTATCATAAAAAGAATGCGTCATAATTTATACCATGCATGATTGTATAGTAGTCCTCTACTCCATATTAGACACTTTTCCAGTTAGGAACCAGTCAATTCACCTGCTTCCTAATCATCTTCTTTATCAGTTTTGCAAAACAGGTAAAAAGAACATACAATTCCAATGATCTGAAACGAAAAACGGAACTGTTAGATCATATCATAGGGAACATGTACTCGTACTAAGTTTCAAGTTTCAAGTTGATTGCACTTCAACTTCATCAAAAACTACCTTGACCGTAAACTTTAACTAAAAACTGTAACCTGAAGCGGGACGGACGAACGGACGCACAGACCAGAAAACATAAGGCACCTCTGCTATCATAGGTGCTCTATTATCGTAGGTGGGGCATTAAATGCATACAATAGATATGACGCAGTTTCATATAATTGACCCTTTCATCACTTCCGTTATGGTCGAGACTTAGGTCTTGCTACTTATTTACTGCTCTGACATACAGATGCCAATTTATAATCCAAGCTCTTACGATTTTACATATTTTGACTGGAGGAACATAAAAAAAAAGTCTCCAAAAACAAGTCATATGTTCACTTGCATTGGTTATCAGCAGACGTTATATGTTTTTAAACTAAAAAATTGGTACCCTAAAATTTTAAATATGAAAAGGACCTGAATACTGACTAGACATCACACTCTTAATGGTATTTCAGTACAGTCTGATTGTTAACAGGGGATTATATATTTTCCTTCTGCTTTGCAGAAATTTCCCATCTGCAAATTTGCGAGAAAGATATTCAGGTTGTACCAACTGGAAAGAGTGGAGTCATTTAGCTTGATTATCAGTCAACTAGCAACATATATAGACAAGATTGTAATGTCAAAAGGGAAGCAATCGATCTTTTGTTATCCATGTTAAAATTTTGGGTCCATTTTGTTCAATCTTTAGTTTTCTATGTTTTGTTTTGGATTTAATCATTTTATTGTAGCTCATCCGTTTTTTTTATACCGATGTCTGATTTTCTTCGACTTGCGAGTTTTGAATATTCCCTGTTATCTAAAGCTTCCGCCTCTTTTTGTTATATTCCCTGTTATCTAAAGCTTCCGCCTCTTTTTGTTATATTCCCTGTTATCTAAAGCTTCCGCCTCTTTTTGTTATATTCCCTGTTATCTAAAGCTTCCGCCTCTTTTTGTTATATATAAATTGCATTTACAAACGATATTTTCCAGGCGTTGTAAAATGATGTAAATTCATTGCACTTGTCCCAATTTCCTCAATCCACAATTCACACACCAAAAATTACCTAAAACCTATTTAAACATTTAGGCATGACTCTAGCATGATCTCGTTTTGGGGAACACGAGTTTGCGTAAATATTCCTTGGTAAAACTTTTGTGACGAATAAAGCGTAAAACCAAAGAGAACAACAACCAGACTGAACAAAGTGATTAGTTTGTATTCAAACTGCTCATTGGTTCCGTTGAAGGAAGAGGGATTGCAATACTGTGTACATCATATTAAATATAACAGGCGTGTTATATAAGTTGTACGCATATCGAGTTCTTCTAGTCCATGTAAACATTCCTCTATTTGTTTAGAAAGTATAAATGGTCTTCAATTCATGATAATTTAATTTAGGCATCACTTAATTTATTTACTTTATCTGATTATAGCCATAAATTGGTATGTTATTTTTCAGACAATGTTAGTATTTACCTCTATTAGGAATAAAATAGGACCTCCAATATAAAACCACAGCGAGTATCCCTTTATGAAGTCGTTTACTGCGTCATAACATCCCTGGAACAAACAAAAATAACATTATACATAGATGCTAAATATCATAAAAGTATTATATAATTTATATAATGCTAAAATATTAAAACATGACAGCATATTATTAGATAAAAAAAATCAAATGTTATGTTAGAGTTATGTAAAGTTAAAAATTTAAAAAAAAATGAAGTGAAAAATATTTACGTTAGATGCAGTCCTGGTGATTTTTGTTTAAGTGGAAAATTTTGATATGCGACTCGTATAACTGGTAGCATATTTCCCCATATATTAAACGCGTTCTGTATTTAGCTGTATCCTGAAACTTGGAAAACAACGAATCTGGAATACGAAGTAGGATGATACCCGGTACCCTTAACTTACAGATTACAGATATAAAAAGTAAAATCACAAAAATACTGAACTTGGAGGAAAATTCAATCGGAAAGTCCCTAATCACATGGCAAAATCAAATGCCAAAACACATCAAACGAATGGACAACTGTCATATTCCTGACTTGGTACAGACATTTTCAAATGTAGAAAATGGTGGATTGAACCTGGTTTTATAGCGCTAAACCTCTCACTTGTACGACAGTCTCATCCTTATAGAGATCTATAATGAACTTGTTTGTAAACAATCATGACTGTCTTCGAAGTGGCAATACTTGTTAAATTTGTGAATTTGATCAAAATTCTTAAACAATGGTTCTGTTATCCCTTTCACCATCACTGTTTAACCCAGTATAACATTTACTATTAATTACGGTTCATTTGAGGTTAAATGCTGATTAAACATTACTAAATGTTTAATACATTTCCTTTAATTAATTACAAACTAAAGTCCGGGTAGAATATTTGATGTTATCGTGAATGAACTCGGTTAAATGCGAACAACCTCGGATTGTTTGTGAGATATTGTCCTGTTTAAGTAATAATTCATGATATCCACAAGCGAAGCAAAAAATCTTATGAACTTATGGTATTCAATTGCAATTTGTGTTTCCCTATGTTTTTTTCATGACGTGTTACTATGTTTGATAGGCGTGATACTTGGAGGGTATAATCTATGGCTATCATTCATCCTTTTTATTCAATGTTAAGAAAATATTTCAAAAGTTGTAAGTCTCATCATAGAAGCTTTCAGTTTACAAAATCTTATTTTGTACTCTTCTTATGTCCACATTTGAATTATTATTGATGTATACATTTAGATATTTACAATCTATATCTCAGTACAACCAATACCAAATGTCTAATTCTAGTAAATTGCAATACATTTCATTGACTTTAATTTTTTTCTTAAAAACTACCTTTGAATATTGCCCAGATGGATAACGGTTTTAGGCGATGGACATAACGGATCTGTTGCCGTTCCGATAGTGTAGTTTGATGACGTCACACCTGGACAACATGATATAGGTATGTCAGTAGCAGGAGAACCGCTCTGCCAAGGTGTACTGTCATAATCATTAGTGGCATTTATAACTGCATTAATTGCACAGCATTCAAACTGAAAATATTCAATTATTGCAAATATAGATAAATTATCACTGCATCATATGTTCATAACCTGTATGAAAATTGGCATTTGCGATTTTTATGAATTTTCACACAGTTTACTTTTGCCAGGTAAATGTATTAATATTATTGATTCGGAATTGAAAAAAATACTTGTGTCATAAAAAATATGCAAGACAGCAACCCTTTCCACGACAGATGAATGGTCAGTGCTAAGAACTTCAATGCTACAACATCGTCATGCGAATCCAGAATTGGTCTAAATGTCCGTTAAATTAGATGTATGAGTAATTATAACTCATTTCACATCTGCAATCTTGATCAATGAAAGAAATAAGAATACAATTTAAAGTGGATTTCATTCTAGCAAATTCATAAGGCTTACATACAAATAAAACATAAACTCTTCATACAAAATCATAATGAACAGTATGCGAAAGAATCTGTAATGCTACCCGGGGAGTTTTTGGTATAACGTATTTAATTTAAACAAAAAAGGAAAAAAAATATGTTAAGTGTAAAAGTAAAATCACAAATACTATTTATAAGCGAATAAATGTTTCCACCTAAAAAGTACAAGATGAAATGTGTTTTTGAACATAAATTAGGCCGTTAGTTTTTCTCGTTTGAATGGCTAAAAATACATTTGTCATTTCGGGGATTTTTATAACTGACTATGCGGTACAGCTTTGCTCATTGTTGAAGGTCGTACGGTGATCTACAGTTGTTAATTTCTGTGTCATTTGGTCTCCTGTTGAGAGTTTTCTCATTGGCAATCATACCACATCTTCTTTTTAATAATTAGTCAGGTGTTAAAGTTAACGGAGATTTTTGAAACATGTGCTTTCAAAAATTGTTCTCTCATATACATTTCTGTTTGATCACTTTGAAGTTTAAACTGTTATGCTATGTAAACATAAGAGCAAGAAATATTTGGTATGATTTCCATGGAGACAACTCTCCACCAGGTACCAAATAAACTCGTCATAGATACCATTGAAGTCATAAAACTTTCGAGTCAGTTTGTTGTACTCATACTCCAAAATCAACCAATCAAAATTTTGATTTCATGTTTCGAGCATGATTTTTGTGTTCCTAGCACTGGGCAAAGTTTTATGAATTCAATCCCAGAAAGTTAGCAACTATAGGTCACCGAACGGATTTCAACAATGAGCAAAGCCCAAACCGTATAGTCGGCTATAATAAGCCCCTAAATGACAATTTTTTAACAATACTACTACTTACAGCTAACTGTAAATGGTTCCAGGCTGAAGATAGATCGTTGGTTTCTAAAACATCATTTGTATATTGTTTTTGTAAGTTCTTCAACATTTCACCTTTTATTGTAGTCTCGAACTGAAAACAAAACGCATGTATAATAAAAAAAAAAAGCTGATATTCTCTAGAACTATGTTGTTTCGAAATATTGGCTGTGTATCCGAAATTTGAACAACGTAGCCACGAGCAAAATTGAATGAACTATGAAAAAAGTATGTTTGCATATATTCTATTTATTAATACAAAAGTAAATACTTTTAAGTAAATTTGAAAACAATAATTGCAATAATAAAACATACATGCATATATGGTGTGTGGCACCGTTAAAGTCCACACGACGCAGATGGATTCATGACAAAATTGTGTTTTGGTGATGGTGATGTGTTTGTACATCTTACTTTACTGAACATTCTTGCTGCTTACAATTATCTCTATCTATAATGAACTTAGCCCAGTAGTTTCAGAGGAGAAGATTTTTGTAAAAGATAACTAAGATTTACGAAAAATGGTTAAAAATTGACTATAAAGGGCAATAACTCCTAAAGGGGTCAACTGACCATGTCAGTCATGTTGACTTATTTGTAAATCTTACTTTGCTGAACATTACAGTTTACAGTTTATCTCTATCTATAATAATATTCAAGATAATAACCAAAACAGCAAAATTTCCTTAAAATTACCAATTCAGGGGCAGCAACCCAACAACAGGTTGTCCGATTCATCTGAAAATTTCAGGGCAGATAGATCTTGACCTGATTATCAATTTTACTTCTGTCAGATTTGCTCTAAATGCTTTGGTTTTTGAGTTATAAGCCAAAAACTGAATTTTACCCCTATGTTCTATTTTTAGCTGTGGCGGCCATCTTGGTTGGTTGGCCGGGTCATCGGACACATTTTTTAAACTAGATACCCCAATGATGATTGTGGCCAAGTTTGGTTTAATTTGGCCCAGTAGTTTCAGAGGAGAAGATTTTTGTAAAAGTTAACGACGACGGACGACGGACGCCAAGTGATGGGAAAAGCTCACTTGGCCCTTTGGGCCAGGTGAGCTAAAAAATGTCCTTGTACTCATCATGGATAATACATAATACAGACCCACATCCGCGTATAATTTATTCAATACATCTTTGGTGATAAAGAAAATACTATAATCTTTTCATTCATCAAAAATATAATTTATGCTGACAAGATATACTTCTAAGAACAAAAGACCATGTTCTGATTAAATCTATAATATCAGGTGTAAGAAACAGAAAATTGATCTTTTGATAATAAAAAAAAATGTTTGGACTTTAACAGTGCTTTTTTGTGGACTTTAGCGGAACTTGTTATTGTGGACTTTAACGGTGTTTTCTTGTGGACTTTAGCGGAGGACATTTTGTGGACTTTAGCGGAAAGTTTGTGGACTTTAACGGCGTTGTGGACTTTAGCGTAAAATTGTTGTGGACTTTAGCGGTGTTGTGGACTTTAGAGGAATTGTGGACTTTAACGGTGCCACAATGGTGAAATATGATGTAGAGCAACAGAATTAGAGGATGTAACATTTTTCGCGTGAGCAGTATCTTTTTCTTTGTGTGTGTATTGACATATACCGTAAAAAAACGCAATTAGTCGGACGAATGTTTCATCATGCAAAATTTATATTTTACAAGGTAAAACGAAACAGTCAATAGCATTTTTGGTTTTCTAATGGTACGTTTTAATTTTAAATGCCATTCTTTTAATTGGCTCTCTGTCTAATACATTTGCGAATCGCTTAAAGTGCATATAACCTATTTCGCAGTGAAAATTTGCTGACTTTTTTCGTTGTTAATAATTTTGTGGTCAACACAACTGTTACACTTAAGCATACAAGCTAAGGTTCGGCCCTGCTATTTGAAATATCTCCATCAGCCGTTTCCAGACCAGTGTGTTCCATAGTGAAGTAGCAAGAACTGATAATTATTACCAGAGCACTATTTCGCGGCCTTGGAACAGATACAAGCAGACAGGTTGTAATAAGGAGGAGTGGACGACCTTGTCTAACGACTCCTGGACAAGATCGCTACATCCAGAAATTTCATCTACGGATAATTGAGGGAATATACATTCCGCAAATGGCGCAAAATTGGGTTCAGTGATGAGTCCCGATTTCTGGTTTACAAACGTTATGGAAGAACTCGTTTCTTCCAGCGCAAGAATAACAAAAGTATATGATATATCACCTTGTCATTCATGAAGTACCACAGTGCCAGAACAACTATCTTCCCAATCAACAGTATCATTACGATAATGGCATACTGAAAACAGACAGTAACAAATATAATAATCGTTTTACCACAAGACTACAATTTCTTGTACTGATATATCAAATGTGGAAATATATATTAAAAAAAGATTGACACATTTGTTGCTGTTCTTCATACTAGTATTTATATTTTAGAAAAATCTTGAAGTTTTGCTGTTTAAAATAATGTAGTGATAATAAACAGCAGTGAACTATTGAGTATAAATATTTTTAAATTATCGTGTTTTGTTCTTTTGTAGTGTTTTGAAGAGATAAAAGACATGATTCTATAAACTTCAACTCTTAGTTCGGAATTTTGGCAATGCGGAAGTCTAACTTGAAGAGTAATCAAAATAATATTTAAATCATTAAGTATTACAATAATACCATTTCAACATGTTTAGTTTAGAGGTTAAACAAAAAATAAGAGTATAAATGGGATTTGCATATAACTTGTTCGTTTATGGTAGCAAAGTAGTAAAGTGGTTTTACTATTCGAGGGAAGAACGATTTCTGATCTATTTTGCCGCTTTAAAACAAATAAAACTATTCAAACTGTACTGAATCATCTATTCGATTTATGTTTGATTTGTTATTAAATTGGTTTAAGATTGTATATTCATTCTATAAGTACCAGTGATCTATAAGAGATCTTTAAAATAAAATCAACTTTATTCTATAGTTCCTTCTATGACATTTCAGAGGTTGGTCTATTATTTGGTTGCATTTATTCCTTGTAATTTTGATGTCGATTTATTGCATTGTTCCTGGTTCTTCTGTTTTCTTTTTCCGACGTAGTCGGTATAGTTTCGGTTTGTGCCCTTTGAACTTAAGGACGCTTAAGGTGTAACACCACTAATTCAGGCCCGGCCAGAAAGCACATACCAGAAAGTAGTACATATTTAACACAAAATAGTTCCTACGCATGGACATAACTTTCAATATATATAGAATATTTTATTAATTTTGGTATCAAATGAAAGCTGCATGACTGGTGATCATTGCAGAACAATTTTTGACTAATAAATTTGAATAATAAAAAAATGGCATGAAATTTAAAAAGGAGAGTACATTTTGCCTTTTTGTCAGATCGGAAGTACCTGTTTTGGTACATCCGAAGTTCGGGGAACCAGTTCTTTCTTATATGCAATGTAAGGTATGTTGATTTTTTCAGTACAGGACACCAGAAGGTGTTGCTTTGACATGCAATGATTGTCACTTTATTTGAACTTAAGATAAAAGAGCTGTGACCACTCGCAATTGAGGAATTTAACATAGAAAGCAATGGGGCCATTAATTAGTGGTGTACTTCCTTAACTATGGCAACAGAATACGCATGCTCGAAAATCCTTTCTGTGATTGGACAAAATGCTGTTATGGTGGGTGATTTGGTTGTGTTTGAAAAAACGTCTCGTTAATTATATCGTGATGGAAAGCAAGTGAAAAACTATAAATATTTGAACTAGATCTTACAAAGATTTATATTTTTATTAAAATAATTGTTTCTCCAATAGCTCTTTGAATCGTGACAGCAGTTTATTCGGGACAATTATATAATTTTAATGTAAACTTTGTTGTACGAACGTACATGACTTTTAGAACGCACCTACGCATGTGAGATTTCCGCGGGGTTTTGGTGAATGTAAACAGAAAGATACGAGGACCGAGAATACTGAACACAAACAGAGAAAACGTTATTTAAATGGTATCTTTGTGCTTCTGAAGGTTATCGAAATGATAGTTTCAAACATATACTCAAATTCAAATACGTCGGATATCTTTTTTAAAGATAGTTCTTGTTACATTATAACTTTTCACTGCAATAACTTACCGTCATAAGGAAGCATTTAAATTTACAACAACATGCTCCAAAAAATCCAATTACGGAAATAACGAGCACTAAAGATCCTAGACTTATCAGTGCTATAGGCAGGTTTTTAGCCAGATCTCCAAAGTTCGAGGATCCTAAAGTTAGTTCTTTGAATAATGGTATTATCTTGTCATTGATGGCATCGTTGTCAACAAGGAGTAATACACCAGGGACGATAATTCCAATACCAAGCAGCTGAAAATTAATTGATAATTTTTATATTTTACTTCAATAACGTCCTGGAATTGACAAGTATGCAGTGTATCTTTTCAATCGAGAAAAACAATGGCGAACATCTTCATAAATACAATGGATTAAAGTTGGACATTATGAAACGCAATTCATTTATTCTTCTTCGGCTTTCACATAATAGATTAACAACTGCTAGAAAAATAATAATGAAAATAAAAATACGGCAAAGTGATTCAATATGTACAGAATAACATTACGTCTTTTTTCCAGGTTTACCAAAGAAGACTTTAGAAGTAAGAAGTGAATATAAATAAGAAGATGTGGTATGAGTGCCAATGAGACAACTCACAATCCAAGTCACAATGTGTAAGAAGTTACCATTTATAGGTCAAAGTATAAGGTCTTAAAGACGAAGTCTTTGCTAACACCAAACAGCAAGATACAAAGGGCCAAAAAATGACAAGTGTAAAACAATTAAAACAGGAAACTTCCCTTTTTTCTGAATTTCTCTTAAAACTTTGATCTATACTTTTTATTAACCTTTGTTACTTATTATATTTTATTAAAGTTAGCGTTTAAAATCACAAATACCAACATGTAACCTACAGCTGTTAATTTCTGTGTCATTTGGTCTCTTGTAGAGATTTTCGTATTGGCATTCATTTCACATATTCTTTTGTTTGTAAAATATAAGATGACTTTACATTAAAGTCTTACTAGTAGTCATTGTCAGTATATATACTCACAAAAAATATAACGTTTATAACACCCAGAAGTATAGATGCACACTTTGGACTGCACATCTTGTTTTAATATTTGTTACCTGAAATATAAGATTGATGATAAAATAAATTGTGTGAAGTAAAAAAGCCAACTCCTCTTGAATTTATTCCATACCAGAGTTTTTTTAACGGTATCACTGCATTGTTGTGTGAAAGGTTTTTTTTTCAATGTGACGGATTTTTAACCGGATTTTTGTGTCAAAAATGTCGGTTATTGATTTGGGGATGTACGGCGGGCGGCAACCAAATGTTGTCCGTGCATTTACTCATGAAGCGTTCAACCAAATCTTTTAAAATTATAATATGTTGTTACTGACAACATAATGGAGGTCAAGTTAAATAATGACGATTTTTACTTTTACCGTTCAGGAGTTACGGTTTTTGAAAGTTTAAAAAATGTCGTGTCCGTGCATTTACTCATGAACCAGTCAACCAAACCTTTTAAAATTTTAATATTTTGTTACTTACAACAAAATGGAGGTCAAGTTCAATAATGACGATTTTGACTTTTACCGTTCAGGAGTTACGGTTGTTTGTCCTGCTAGAGGGTCATTTTCTATCTAGTTTATATGTTGTTATTGTTGACAACATGGAAGTCAAGTTTGATATTGATAATCATAAAGTTTACCTATTAGGAGTTTTGGTCCTTGTAATATTGATAAATGCCAGAACACAAATAAATGTTAAAGAATCAGGTTTACTGTCATTTTGACAGCTCTTGTTCTAACGTATGACCGAATAATAAATGCTCGAAGGTTAAAACTGGATATTATATAATTTTTTTTTACTATTTTTTTAGAGAATTTTTTCTTTTTAAGAAGTATTTCGGTACCAGTTGATTGCCGTTTTTCATACTTGTTTTTCGTTTATTTTTTTTGTTATATGCGTCCTCTTTATTAAAAAGGGTCAAATCTCACATGCCGTTTTTGTTGCAAAAAGCTATCTTGCTGCTTATCGAAAAGGCATTTGATATTTGACATGTTTTCTCAGTGTTTTCACTGTTTGACAGTCATTCAACTTATGCTTGAGTTTGATTATCCCTTCAGTACCTTTCATGCACCTAGGGACGTGTCTAAAATTGACTTCTCTGGTATTTGTTAAAATGAATATTCCCTGTTAAATCTGCCTAAGCGCTTGTTGTCAAAACCTTTCGGATCGCTCTTTCATTATCTTGCATTTCCAAGAAAAAAATTGACGGAAGTAATTCGATAACTATAACATACATAAATTGTCCTCGTTTTCTGTACTAAATTATTAGCGAAACCAGACTACCTTTTTACCAAAATGAAAGTAATATACATGTACTCTTGATAATTTAATTTCTAATGTAAATTTTCCAACAAACCTTGATTTTTAATTTTAGAAAATAAAACTAATCTCTAGTGGATTTCATTATTACTGGTAATGTTTGTTGTTGAATCAACATATATTCAACTTCAATAAATACAAATACATGTGTCTCTAAATTACATATACTGAACATGTAAGTTCAAGGATAACAACATCTTATCGACTTACAAAAGTCACGGAATATGCCTGTAGAGATTAGTAGTTTGATATGTGTTTACATTTCATTACTGACTTTGTATAAAGGGCCTTTTGAAATATTTTGGGTCATCAATATACCACAAGTATTGTCGCAGAAGTCGATAGGAAAGGCTTTCAAGAAACAACAGATTTGTAATACCACTATATATTAAAGGTTTACAGTATCAATCATAGATTAAAGGCCAGGGTTGCTTTCTGTTGAATATTATCGCAAATAGCTAAAGCCAATGTCATATTTCCACAGTTCTCTTCGTACTTTATTTTTAATTTGGCAACCAGATCGGGATATGCTATTTAAACCTTTCAGAAACACCTTGTTCAAATGTATGACTTTCGGTTCCAAATATATTATTTTGCGATTTCAATAAAGCTGTACAAAGATGATACAGTTAGGTATGCGGCATTTATGGGTATAATTAAGCTGCAAAGAAATGTTGGCTCGGAGTCAGAAAAATGTGTCTATGTATTGGGAGGCATGTCTTTCTGTGGACTTTTATTTTAAGCTTGTATTAAAACTAGCAGGTCAAAATTCGGCTTAGTGTGCCAGTCTAGGATAAAGCAGGTTGTATTATCATGTTCTTGTCCTGAATATGGATTTACTTTGTCACTGGACTTTAAACAACCATCCACCATCTAGTTATGTTTACTATTATAAGGTGAAAATGACATTACTGACAGCAAATGAGGGCATCGCACGATCGGCATATATGATCCATGTTTGACATATTGCATACACTTTCATATTCATTTCTACGGAAGCCGGTTAGTGTCAGTGTGGAGTTTTATTTTAAGTCGTTATAACGACTTAGCTAAGTTGTTATAACGACGTAGCATGTTTATCTCGTTATAACAAGTAAGCTAAGTCGATATAACGACTTAAAAATAAAACTCCACCCTGACACTAACAGGATACCGTACATTTCCTCTCATACATTTACATAATAACTAAAAAACATCCTTTTTTCAAATAAAAATTAATATTTCTCAAAATTGTTAAACTACCAATACTTTCCAAGAATTGAATGTATTACATAATCACTGTTAACAGACTCGATTCATGAAAGGGATGATGTTGTGAATTTCATCAGTGACATCCTGAACATAATTATTAACATACTGTGTAAATGTCAATCTTCCTTCAAATTAAATATCTAAAAAGAATTTGAATAACTCTGTGTAACATTTAGTTCACTGTCCTCTTATAGAAAAAAAATCTTTATATTGAAAGAGAGAAATTCACAATTGATCTATAAGCAATAAAATAAAGTAATCAATAATAGATGTGTATCATTTCAAGTTTCGACAAAATAGATAAAAATATTTCTTTTTAAAACAGTTGTTTCACATTTCATTTCCTTTACTTGGATCGCTTTTATCGTACATATGTTTTTATTATTTTGATACTGTGGGCGATATGATGCACCTTTATTTCATATTTTTTTTACTGTGGGCGACATGATGCAACTTTTACTAATCCTTTTACGGAAAATTCGTAGCTAAATGAAATGTAAGCTGATGTTAACAAGTGATGTACTTTTCCCTCGCTAGTATACATACTTCAAGCTTTAAGCTTAACATCTTAGATTCTAATCATTTAAGCTGATTCACTTTTTGTCTTGAATTAATTTGGATTTATGATTTCCCCCGAATATTTACAAGTTAGGCTTTGCAAGACCGCCGTACAGTAACCTTTAGTGTCATTTGGTCTGTTATGGAGAGTTATCTCACTGGCAATCATACCACATCATTTTATATATTTTATATATAAAAGAATCACTTTTCAAATAAGAAAGGGTATACTAACTTTTAGCAGACGACGAATTTGACTAGGGAGTAGGAACACTTGTAAGTTAAACGATAGAGCCAATTGGAAAATTTCTTTTGCTATGTAGCTTTATTCAGCGAGCCGACCGCGCGAGGGCTGTATAACCAGTCAGGGTCGTTAAAAACTCCCATCAACATCATTATTCAGCGGTATTAACAGTAATTTGAAATTTTTAATAGGAACGTAAGGAATACCACAATATAAGTATATTGTAGAACTATAATCTCACCGTTAATATCTTCCATATATTTACGTTGTTTTTTTAACAACACAACTTAACATACATTTCAAAAGAATCATAAGTATTGAATGATTTATTAGAAAAATAAATTTTTGACGAAGATATATATATCATAAGTAGATAGATTTTAATAATTTCAAGTTATCCTTATTATAAACAAAAGCCTTAAGTTCCATAACATTTGACAAATATTCCGGTTTCCTGTTTTCGTAGATTTCATGATAAAATCTTAGTTTTTGCTTCAAAATAGCAATAATTATTGCTTGTCTTTTGTAAGTTTCCGTATGGGATTATCTTTGTTATCTATAAAATAGAGTTATACTATTGACAAATTTTACTAGCTTCCTTTTTTCGTAGATTTTATGATAAAATCTTTTTTTTAATTTCTATGTATGATTTTTTTTCAGCTTCCTTGTACAATCCTGTAGGGGTGTTTCAGATAGAATTGTTTTATAATTTACAAACAATGTAGACCTATTTATTACATAAATATAACACTTTCATAGTTTTCATTGAATTTTAAAAAAATCGACAAGTTTTATCCAAACTCATCTATTTCCATCCCTATTTACTTCGTAGATTTTTAGTATATCAAATTTGATGTCATGGTGGACACAAAACACTCAAGTAGTTCCTGGTGCATTTTGCTCGATGTTTTAAGCATTTCCGATATAGATAATTGAATCGACTTTAAGCCAATAGCCACCGATAAAAAAACAGGGATACATATAAACAAATGATTGTATTAAGTAAATGTTGAATTAAAATTGAATTACTTTAACATGTTAGCTAAGAAAAAGATTCAAAAGTTGATATAGCATCACTGGGAGACGGGACCAAATAATCACTATAAACTGAAATGTACTAGTGATAACAAAAATGACGTTCAACTTCGCCCATGAATCTGCCATTAGGATACATAACAAAATTCCTATTTTTACGGTTTTTACAGTATGCTTGTTAATCTCTGTGCCATTTGGTCTCTTGTGGAGAGTTGTCTCATTGGCAATTATACCACATCTTCTTTTTTTATTTATACATGTACGTGTTATGATTCTTGATGACGTTATCCTGCTTAGTTCGTTCAATTTTCCTCTAGATTAAGTTGATGGTTTTTTTTTGGTTTTTTGTTTTTTTTTATTTTAAATATCTTTAAGAAGGTGTATACAATCCTTTTCTTTATCTTAAACTATGCTGGCAAGTTCATAAAGGCTAATTAAGCTTCATATTTTGAGTTTGAATTGGATATTAATTGTATCTGAATAAATTGATACAATTTAAAAAGAGGTATTTGAAACACAAAATGCTCTGCTCTACAGATTTTTCATTGTAAGTAACATTTAAATTGCATCATTTAAAAATACACGTAAAAATGCTAAAAACTGATATGTTTCAATTGCCATAAATTGATTGAGACATGCAACATTAATCTTTTTCTAACTTAAAAAAAAACAAATTCAAATAAATAGTTTTAGATAATGTAGACATAAATCAATGTTTACCTTAGAAACATACATATTCGATAGTTATTTAACCTCTTTTTTTTTTACACCAAATGCATCACCTCTAACATTTAGTTGTCTTCTTTAACATGACAACAATCATTTTACATTCAACAAAAGGTTATAAAATCAAAGAGCAATGCCTAGTTATCTTATGTACCTATATTTCTATAAACACTTTTTATTTTTTGTTGTCGAAAAAAAATAACATTGGACTAGAGTCTATTTACAAAGAGATACACGTGAACCTCCTACTACAAGATTTAATTGAGTAAAATTGAATACTAACTTTTTAGTAATACGTTTAATTAAATTTTCTGAACAAAACAACAAACTGTTTTTACTGTAGTACGTATATATATATAATACAAACTGTTTTTACTGTAGTACGTATATATATATTTAATACAAACTGGGTGTTTTCCTTTGCAACCGAATATGTAAAAAGTTGCAATACCTATAGTTATTTCATGCAAAGCGTCAAAAATCTAAACAAATTTGAATTAAAAGATGTAAAAGTAAATTTCATAAACTTAAAAACTTTTATTTAACAATTTTACATATTTCCATAATTTAAATGTTTTATTCAGTGTTTCATTTTACTGATGAATGTATTTTGATACAAAATAAAACTTGTTTTATTCTTTAATTTGGCATTATATACAGCTTTATATCTATAAATATTGTCAGTGGTTTTAAGTCTATCTTCAGTCGTTTATAAAATAATTTTGTTATTTGGTATAGAAATAAACCTTATCATATTTCGAACATCAAAGTACATAGTACATTATGCTGCGAAAATTTAGTACAGATTGAAATGGTTTTTGACAAATATCAGGGAAAATGATGCCAACCTCTTTAAAATTATGTTCAACTAGTCCAATGAATAACATTTATATTTGATAAATTAATCTTTCGTAAATCAAAAAGTCAAATAAAAATAAGGAAGAAACTTACTGTAGCTTTTAAAAAGTGAAATCAAGTCAAGTGAAGTAACTGCTAGTTTGACGTGATACGACTTTTTATATATAAATATATATACCAATTGCAAATCGTCAAATCTCAATGACTTATTTTTGCATCAGATCCTGTTAACAAAGATCCGGATCACAAAAATAAACAAACAATGTAGAGACATGTGGATATTAGTATATCGGTTTATATTTATTATTAACGATGCATATGTGGATAGAGGCTTATCTTGTTTAAGGGGATAATTGTTATTCTTTTCACGTATCTTTGACTAGGGGAAGTGGTAGACCTTGTCACTAAGACGCAAGGAGACGTAACCGATGTACAATACTTTTATCCTTCTACTCAGAGGGAATTGCATATACTCTAATCGGAGCGAGACCAACATCATCGACAGGATAAGACGCGTCTACTGTGATCGGACTCGGATTTCTCTTTTACTGTGCGTATTGTTGTGCGTTTGGTTTTCTACATTGGCTAGAGGTATAGGGGGAGGGTTGAGATATCAAAAACAGGTTTAACCTCGACGCATTTTTGCAGGAGCCTTTGGCCTTGTTTAGTCTTGTATGATTTTTTATTTTAGTTTCTTTTGTTTAATTCGGAGTTTAGTATGAAGTCCATTATCACTGAACTAGTATACATATTTGTTTAGGGGCCAGCTGAAGGACACCTCCGGGTGCGTGAGTTACTCGCTGCATTGAAGGCCCATTGGTGGCCTTCGGCTGCTGTCTGCTCAATGGTCTGGTTGTTGTCTGTTTGACACATTCCATATTTCCATTCTCAATTTTACTTATAGGGGTAAATTCAGTAAACAAAATTTCCCTTTGACTTTAATGCTAATCTATGTCTTGAATTAAATTTTTGCCTGATTTACCTTTCCATTTAAAAACTTTCATATACCATTCAAGTACAAAAGTAGCCTTATCTTTTTCAACAATAAAATGTAGGGTCATGCGGCATTTTTAGGCATTTGCATGGCATTGTTTACTAACACTGTAGATTCGCTCTCAATGCCTTTTCTGACCCCCATTACGTTTCAACCCTGTAGTAAAAAAATTAGTATGACATTCAGCATTCATTTTTTATTTTTATTTTTATCAACTCTAGTTTTGATCCATCTTTCAAAAAATAATTATTACAAACTTTATCTACCAATCAGAAGAGCATATGACTTCATATTTATACAGAAAGCTCTCCCCAAATTAGGCGGTCCCTGATGACGTATATTTATGTTTACCCCTATTAACAAGACATTTAGAGATTTAAATATTCAAAAGACACCAGTCTAGTGTTGAAAATATTTTGCCCTCTAGATGTCTTTTGGTAATGTTGCTGTCTCTTGACAAATACCCTTTCTTCACAGGAATCAGTGGTCGCTCTTTTATATTTCTTGTGTCTATGTTGTAATTGTTTTTTTCTATAAAATTTTATTTTTGCCTCATTGACTCTTTTTTATTAAAGTATTCTGAAGTATAGCCAAACCAGACAAGTAATCAACACTTTGAGTGAAGGAGATTTTACTATATATATAAAAAAAAGAAGATGTGGTATGATTGCAAATGAGACAACTCTCCACAAGATACCAAAATGACACAGAAATTAACAACTATAGGTCACCGTACGGCCTTCAAAAATGAACAAAGCCCATACCGCATAGTCAGCTATAAAAGGCCCCGAAAAGACAATGTAAAACAATTCAAACGAGAAAACTAACGGACTTATTTATGTACAAAAATTGAACGAAAAACAAATATGTAGCACATAAACAAACGACAACCACTGAATTACAGGCTCATGACTTGGGACAGGCACATACAAACATAATGTGGCGGGGTTAAACATGTTAGCGGGATCCCAACCCTCCCCTAACTTGGGACAGTGGTATAACAGTACAACATAAGAACGAACTATAAAAATCAGTTGAAAAAAGGCTTAACTCATCAGATGGACATAAATAAAAGTGGACGTGGCCGGGTACTTATTCATCCCAACAACAAAAAGACAATAGTTCCAGATCTGAGAGTACTCACAGTTAACTGACAGCTAGTTCAAAGCCACTAACAACTAATGTCAAAATCATGCATCTAAGACTAATCTAAAATTATTCCAAATTTTTAAAACAACGAATTTTAATCAAACAACTGATCGTATAAAACACCCCGTGTTTTGGTTTTTACATTACATACTCGGATCTCTGACCGTCCAATGTCCATCAATCCTGCATAGATATAAGGAGATGTGGTATGAATGCCAAGAGTCAACACTCCCTCATTATACATACTAGTATATGTACGGAATCCCAGAAGGATCATGCGAGATACGATATTCGAAATTCGAGATTCAATATCTGAAATTCGAGATTCGATATTCGAAATTCTATACCCAGCCTCACCAATCAGAAGAATGCTTCTAACTTGTTTATTATTTTAGACCAATGCACTATGGGCTTTCGTATATATGTACATAAGATGTATAGTGACGTATTTGTTTGGTCTCTGGTTTTGCTTTATAATTTTTTAATCAAAAAAAGGCTGATTTATAAACTTTGAAGTGTCTTTATGAAAATATATTCACAAAATAGTTATCAAATCGATGGCATCAAAATGGTATTCTATAACACATGTTTTGATATAATATGTTTGAACGTGATATTGTTCAGTTGTGAATCGATAGACACCATGTAACGACATATTTTCGACAGTATTGCGTAGTTGGTGAGGAGAATACTGTGTCGGAGGCCATGTGTTGTTGATAGTACAGATTTTACGCTCGTTCTTATATAATTCTTGATTCAGAATTAACCAAAGTGAAAGCTAACCTAAAAGCACCAATGTTTTCATGACAATGTTATGAATTTTATTTAATTAATACGTTGGTGCAGAAAGTTAAAGCCAATCTCAATGTACAAACAACATACATTTTTAAAGAACAATGAAGAAAAAAAATTACCTTAAAATGTGTACTACATCCAGTTTTTAATCAAAAGTGATAAACTCCTACTCCACCTGTCTATAGAAAGAATCTTGATAGATAAATCGATGTCTGTCTTGCTAGGTCACATGTGAAGATATTACTTAAGGTATTTCATTTATTTTGTTTTTCCGCATGACTAAAGTAGATGTAATAAAAAATAAGTAAAAACTTTTTTTTTAATGAAGTGAATCATCGTATATTTTATTTGAACTCAATTCACCCACTTCCGGAACAAAATTCAAACAGTGAAAGGTTCGTACTGTGTGTTTTCTTCCTAGAATAAGAGTCGGAAGATACTAAATAGAAAATAAAAACTCATAAGTAGAAGAGAAATATAGAAAATCACAACAAGAAACCAATAATGATGAAACAGTCTACAGTACACTACACAAGTAAGCTGTTGGAATTTTGTAAATACAGCTGCAGCTCTTTTCATAAAAAAGTCTTTAAGAGTAAAAATTCTCGAAAGTCATCACATTTCAGAAAAAAATACGATCAATTTCACTCGTCAGATTTTTTGTGCAAAGAGTCGCTAGTCTTTTACAATTGGCAAACGTTCAATAAGGTATAAACCCCCATGAAAGCGGGTTAGAGACACAGAGGAAAACTACTTTGTCGTTTTCAAAACATTAATTGAATGTCGTAACTATTTCCAATAAAGGATTATGATTTGCATTTGCTTCGAACAAATTCACGGGATATTCCACTATTCCAGTAGTGCGACCATTCGAGTTGTTCCACCACATTTAGTTCTTTATATATTGATGACGTTTATAAATATGAAGACCTGAATCTAGAATAAGTAATCTGAGTAGGAGTAATAACGTTTTTCATTAAATTGATTTCAACACGTCTGAGATTTTCCGTTAGTCTTTCCGTAATAATTTTTAATACTCGAGTTGTTGTCTATTGTGTATTATCAGAGGCATCTTTGATTAATAGGAATTTCTAATTTGAATATAAAATCAAGAATCGATATATTAGGTTTGCTTAATTTAATGACATATATATGAATTAACTATTTGAGTGCGATTCTTTTATTGAAACACAACACAATAATGACACTTCAAATTATATTATAGTCAAAGTAACAACAACGATTTTGAATTCTTTTTCGGAAGATAAAATACCTTATGATAGTTTTCAGCTACTGAGAACATTTTGTGATTTGATAATAAATACATAATTTAAATAGTGTTGATTTTATATAGGTTTTTTAGCACTGTTTTATCTCCAACATTCCTTACAACTTGAATTGATATTGGTATCAGATATTCTAATGAACTAATTATCAACTTGTTCAACTTTATATCAATATCGAACATGCAATGAATCTTTGGACATGTGGTACTTTTTATGGCAGAATGTTTTTCTTTCTTGGAAAACAAACCTGAAACATATAGATTGGAGAGAAGAAACAGTGATATTAATAATAGTTATCAAAGGTACCAGGATTATAACTTAGTACGCCAGACGCGCGTTTCGTCTACATAAGACTCATCAGTGACGCTCATATCAAAATATTTATTAAAAAGCAAAACAAGTACAAAGTTGAAGAGCATTGAGGATCCAAAATTCCAAAAAGTTGTGCCAAATACGGCTAAGGTAATCTATGCCTGGGATAAGAAAATCCTTAGTTTTTCGAAAAATTCAAAGTTTTGTAGACAGAAAATTTATAAAAATGACCACATTATTGATATTCATGTCAACACCGAAGTGTTGACTACTGGGCTGGTGAAACCCTCGGGGACGAAACATCCACCAGCAGTGGCATCGACCCAGTGGTGTAAATAGTTATCAAAGGTACCAGGATTATAATTTAGTACGCCAGACGCGCGTTTCATCAGTCTTATGAAACTTACAAAAAAGCAGCATGTTGTAATGTTATGCGCCCGATGCCTTTTCTGGATTTAGCTCCATCGAAAATGCTCAAAGCCTAATATTTGTAAGGCAAGGGTGTATAAGAACTTAAAAGGTTGAAGCCAAAGGCTTTTCTATATGCTTTCAGACAAGTCGAACTCTCTAAATACAAATTATTGATTGTGACTTGCTTAACATCCAGTTCAAAATATTCTAGCTCATTCATTTTAATGAAGAGGAAGAAGCTAGATTCGAACTTCATAGTCATAATACTTTAGTTCTGCTGAAACTGTGCCTTTCAATCGATCTACATTAATTGCTGTCCGTATTGTCCTGATTCGATCAATCACTGAAAATCCCAGGAGGAATAATATGAAGTCATACATTTATTGGGTTTGCATGGCAGCTCTGCAGAAATGTCACCAAGAAGCAAGTCGTCAATCGATTTACGTCATAATGGTTTATTTATTCATTTATATAAAAGTATGATACATTTCCTTCTTGTACTGTAAATCTTATTTGTCCATTTTTACCACAAGGAAATCTTATCTGATTAAAATATCTTTTAAAAGACCATAGATTTGTACTTAGGATACTATTTCCAGTTCCAATAGAATTTGATTTTGAATGTAACGCTTCTTCTGATTGGCTGATGTTGTTTTGTTTATCAGTTCATGGACATAATTTTGCCATGTGACGTCATCAACGTTTTTTCATGGTTTACTCCGATTTAATTTAGAATTATAGGAAATAAATGTAATTTGTTTCCTGTCTATTCGAAATAACTAATAAAATGTGGTGCACTCTATAAAATAATCCTCTACGCCGGTTATTCAGTGTGCACCACATTTTTATGTTATTTCTTCATAGACAGAAAACATATTAGTCATTCCTTAAATATTTGTGTTTTCTGCTTTTTTTCAGTGCAAACTCTGAATAAACATTTATACTAGACTGTGCTTATGTTTATCATAAAAGTCATCGGTAAATTACATCCAATTATAAAAAGTCCCCTAGCAACTTTAAGTATTATGGTGCATGAATAAAGACTTGATTTAATTATCATCGGGTAAAATTCCGCAGAATTGTATTCAGCTGCTGCAAACATTTTGTGATACTATAATATATGTACAGTGTTGGTTTTATATGTTTTTTTTTAGCACTGTGTTATCTTTACAGCCGATTGCATTGAATGTGTAGGGAAAAGTAGAACTCTCGGCTAGCTTGATTGTTAGCTGAACCGTGAAGTCATTATGAGGTTAAGTAAACTACCATCCTTTCAGAGTAAACTAATCCGACAGATAACAAGGTCTGTAGGACTAGACTACTTCCAAGGAGGGTAGTACATGTACACAAACCCAATAATGAAATCACGGTTCAGCTAACAAGCAAGCTAACCAAGGATTCTACCTTTCCCTTCACACTCAAAGCAATCGACTGTAACACTCCTTTACAAATTTATATTGATATCAGATATTCCATTGAACTTATTCTCAACTTGTTTGGATTCATGTCAATATCGAACTTGCAATGGATCTTTGAACTTGTGGTACTTTTTATAGCTGTATTTTTTCTTTACATATAAATTGGAGAGAAGGAAACATTGATAATAAACTGACAAAAAGAAACACGCAATATATTTTATGCGTCAGATCATGCGTTTCTCTGGATTTACCTTCATCGAGAATGCTCAAAGCCTAATATATGTAAGGCAAAGGTGTATAAGAACTTAAAAAGTTGAAGTTAAAGGTTTATATATATATCCTTTCATGGTCTGCTTACCCTTCCGGAGCACCTGAGATCACACAAGTGTTTGGTGGGGTTCGTGTAGCTTAGTCTTTTGTTTTCTATGTTGTGTGTTGTGTACTATTATTTGTCTGTTTATCTTTTTTCTTTTTTTTAGCCATGGCGTTGTCAGTTTATTTTCAATCTACGAGTTTAACTGTCCCTCTGGTTTCTTTCGCCCCTCTTTCAGACAAGTCGATCCCGATTTATACTATTCAATTGGTTAATCGATTTCTGCTTGCTTAACGTCCAGTGAAAATCTTTTCATGCCTTTAAATGACGAGGAAGAATCTGAGTTCTAGCTTCATTGTCATAACACTTTAGTTCAGCTAAAACTGTGCCTTTCAACCGATCTACATAATTGCTGTCAGTTATATCATGATTCTGTCAATCACAAAAAATCTCAACAGAAATAATATGAAGTCATACAATTTTAGGTTAGCATGATAGTTCTGCAGTAATGTCACATAAAAGCATGTCGTCAATTAATCTAAATCATATGTTGTGTCATGTCTAAATCATATGTTGTGTCATGTCTAAATCATATGTTGTGTCATGTCTAAATTATATGTTGTGTCATGTGTTCTATTGTTTGTCTGTTTGTCTTCTTTCATTTTGAGCCAGGCGTTGTCAGTTTATTTTTGATTTATGAGTTTGACTTTCCTTCTGGTATCTTTCGTCCCTCTTTTAATCTAAATCATAATGTTTTATTTATTCATTTGAATAATTGTATGATACGTTCCCTTCTTGTTCTGTGTACTGTAAATCTTATTTGTTCGTTTAGACCACAAGGAAATGTTATCTGATTGAAATATCTATTAAAAGCTCATAAATTTGTACTGTTGATACTGATTCCTGATAGATTAATTTCAACAGTAGGGTTGCTACAACATAATTATAAACACATGACATTAATTAAATAGAAGAAGAAGTGGTATGATATAGTGAGACAATTATCCATCCAAGTCACAATTTTTAAAAAGGAAACCATTGTAGGTCAAAGTACGGACTTCGACACGTAGCCTTGGCAAGCTATAAAGGGCCCAACTAATGACTTGTGTTAACCATTTAAACAGGAAAACCAACGGTCTAAACTATATAAAAAACGAGAAACGAGAAACACTTATGAACCACATTAACAAATGACACCCCCTGCAGAAGAGGTTGGATATATTTAGATCGTAGTGGTAATTCAGCATCAAAATCATTTGCTGTTTTCTTCTTAAAGATGTCCTATTAACCAAAAATACATATATAATTCTTTTTATTATAGAATCATTAACAATAAAGGCAACAGTAGATTACCAATGTTAAAATCTCATAGATCGAATAAGAAGACAAATAAAACCGAGTGAATGTTACAATGTTAGAATACAATTACAACTGTGGGATTTCGTTAAGGAAATAGTATATTCAAGAATTAAAACATGAGTATTTCTTTCGCATGCAAGTCTGGATGTCAATAAGAATATAAATTACAACTGTGGGATTTCGCTAAGGAAATAATATATTTAAGAACTAAAACACGAGTATTTCTTTCGCATGCAAGTCTGGATGTCAATAAGAATATAAATTACAACTGTGGGATTTCGCGAAGGAAATAATATATTCAAGAACTAAAACATGAGTATTTCTTTCGCATGCAAGTCTGGATGTGTGATATTTGTTCATTCTCTCGCAACACCTCATACACTCTTTCCACCTGCCTTTTTACATAATGAAATAGCTGCTGTGATCCCAAGAACCTGCAAATATATCATTTTAAATATAAAGATCATAATCCATTATCAACTTTCAAATTATCAAAATAAACTAGAGGGCTTTCTCTTGTCCAGCTTTTGAGTAAGAAATACATTTTTCAGATATATTATTCAGTAAATTACATCATATATAAACTTTAAAGTTTGGCTTTAAATTTGAGCGAATTCGAGTGGACCAAAGGGAAAAGTTTTAAAAATTTATATTTCCAACTCAGACTGTATACTCTGAATAATATTTACTTTAAAGGCTTGGAATACATGAATAAACTGATTTCAAGATTTATTTATAATACTAAACCCCTAACGGGAGGGACTGTACCTGATATTCATATGATGAAGACATAATCTTTCAATCAGTTTAATTGAGGTCTGGAGCTGGCATGCCAGTAACTGCTAATAAATAGTCTGTTGTTATTTATGTATTAATGTCATTTTGTTTATTTTCTTTTGTTACCTCTTCTGACATCGGACTTTCTTGAACTGAATTTTATTGTGGATATTGTTATGCATGTACTTTTCTACATTGCCTAGAGGTATAGTGGAGGGTTGAGATATAAAAAAACATGTTAAACCCCGCCTCATTTTTTGCGCCTGTCCCATGTCAGGACGGCCTCTGGCCTTTGTTAGTTTTGTATGATTTTTAATTTTAGTTTTTTAGTGTATAATTCGGAGTTTAGTATGACGTCCATTATCACTGTACTAGTATATATATTTGTTTAGAGGCCAGCTGAAGGACGACTCCGGTGCGGGAGTTTCTATTGGTGACTTTCTGCTGTTGTCTGATCTCTGTTCGGGTTGTTGTCTCTTTGACACATTCCCCATTTTTATTCTCAATTTTATTATATAAAAATCCTCAATCAGAATATCGAAGTACATCTGTTTGTGAGGCTGAAGCAATAAATCAGTGCAAATTAGATGTGTAAAGTTCTTTAATTTATAAAACAATCCATTTTGTTATATGTGATGAGATAGATTAAGGAAAACAGTAATGTTTGAAACCAAAATGCAAAATTGTGATATTAAAGGCAAACTGAAAGATGCTGTAAGAGTGAAAAAGAGTGAATACTAAAACTGAGTGAAACACATCAAATATAAGAGGAAAACAAGGAAACAACAGTAAATAATATTGACGTACATGTATCACACTATTTGATCTTTATTAGCCCGTTTACATATTATAAGGGCGCTAGCTATTGTTGCAATCTGTATAAAGAAATAGAACATATTTTGTAAGAACAAATTAAGTAACGGATAATAATTGTCTTTTACTTGGCAATTATACACGTGGTGAAATCTCATAACAATTTGACAAGGAGTAAACAAATAGCACTCTACTGCAATGATATTAATTTACCCGGTATTAATAAGCGGGTGTATAAAGGCATTTAAATGTCCGTTTATTCATCATCTCATCTATCGCGCATTTTATTTAAAGATGATTAGGTACGACCATTTAACTTCAAGGGGGGCATAATTTTTTTTTCATAAAAAAAAATTATGGTCGCAATTTCATTGATTATGCAAGTGTCAGGTCACCAGTTCATCCACTCTAGAACGTAGGTTAAAACTACTTTCTTGACACAAAGTTGGTGCTTTGATGTCATTGTTACTTAACCTAACTAACAAATTTGCAGAAATAAAACTTATTTTTCAGATTTCGAAATTGAAATATTCGGTGTTGAGCGTTCCTGATGAATGTAACCCCAGAAAAGCGTTTCGGACGCATGACATTGATAACGTGTTGTCTTTTTTTTTTGGAAAAAACATGTATGTGAAGACGGTTTTGAGCCAAAATTTATTTGTTCATATGTTTACATTGAAAATTGAGGGTAACTGCGCTCCATAACATACTTGTAAAAGACTTTCAGAAAACCAAAACAACTCTCCGCAAGAGACCAAAATGACATAGTACGTCCTTTAACAATGAGCAAATAGTCAAATATAAAAGGCCCCAAAATGACATGCATTTAGCAATTCAAACAAGAAAACTAACGGCTTATCCATTTACAAAATAATAAACGAATGCTTGGCAATCATACTACATTACTACATCTTTTTTATATTATGAGTTTGAATATTACTTTGGTATCTTCCAACTTTTTTTTAAAACTTAATTTGTACCCTAGTATTCGTTATTTTTATAAAAAATTTGTATGAACTCTTGAAGTTTTCTTTTTCATGTACATCCCAAAACTTATTTCATATACAATCAAAGTCCCAACTCCGTACATTGATCGATATCGTTCCGGTACTATGCAGATCGGATCTGGAACTGCTTGAGAATTTGGGTAAAACCGAGAGTAAAACATTGTCACAGAAAGATAAAAATGTGCTTATTTGACTTACCTCTACCAATAAGATAATAACCAAAAACACTATAAAAGCTATCGTGTAACTTCTGATCAAGTCATAAACGGCATCATAACAACCCTGAAAGAAGTAACAATGCATGGGTCAAAGGTTAACTTGTAGGTGAGGATGATGTTATGAGGGATACGATACAATGTAAGGTGTGGATAGAAATAAAATTCCGACTTCATGGCATACTAAAACACAGAGATATATTATGATAACCATGTTGGTGTTAAAAATTAGAATAATTATTACAATTTTATGCGTTTTAGATACATGTATGTATGTGTTGCATTAGCTTTAAGCGGTACAACATACAAAAATGAAATGAGTAAAAATAAATTTAATTGTAAACTTTAAAAAAAACATGAAGTTAAAAATTTCTCATTTTCTATGTACTTTAATGCTTTTTTATAAAGACTAAAACTTGTTGATCTTTTCATGTAATACGCACATCGATAGATAAAATTCCTCAACTATATTGGAAATTGAATTTGTGACATTATTTTTTTCGCCTCGAGTTTTATCCATTGTCAAGAGAAATTATCTTAATGAATTATTATGTAATAACGTAGTGGTAAATTCCATTGTTACCACGGCAACGAAAGTATAAACAAATAAAACACTTATTATATATTAATATCAATCGACATGATATGGTTATGTAGTAAACAATAAAAGGTGATATAATTAATCAACAATTTTCAAGTAAAGGAAAATTGATGAGATAAGCTAGGTCAATTGCATTTAACCAGTACACATATACAAATGTACGAATGTATACGCATACAATTGATAACGTGTTTTTTTCTTCATTTGTACAGCACTAGCTCTATACCAAACCCCATACAGCGTTATCGTTCTTGTCATACTTCCCTTTCTCTACAAAAAGAAGCGTAGCATGATGTCACCATAGTCTCAGAGTTTGACTCGATACCTCTGCTGTTGGACTATCAGTCCCCGGGCGTATCATCAGCTCAGTAGTCAAAACTTCGATACTGACATGATTAATAATAAAACTTTCTAAAATTGTCCGTTTACAAATTTTGAAATTATAAAGAAACTAAGGTTTAAACTCTTTCAGGCCAAGTTGACCTGAGATGGGTTTGGCTATTTTAAGGTATCGGTTGGTGATATATTTATGTAGTTTTTTTACCCCTTAATTCTTATACATCCTCGGCTGTCAAATATTAGCAACTCGAACGCAGTAACGTGTTGTTATCATTTTTAATTTGCACTCAATGTAAGTTATGAGTACCTCGATTTTAAATGTTGCTTGTATTATAAAATATGACTTTGTTCCCAGCTTTTGTTATTGTCTTGTGATATACTGTTTTGCTCGTCTGCTATTAATATTCAATTTGGTTCGTCCAGAATACCGACGAGATTATGATCTTTACAGCATATTTGCATGATTGAAATAGCCTTACCTTAGAGTACTGACCAACAGGAGCTGACCCTGAACTTGATGGACATCCAGCATTTGTTGCAGAAGCAGACAGATAGGACTCTATGGTAACACCAGGACAACAGCCCAATGGAATGTCGGTGTTTGGACTTCCAGTTTGCCAGGATGTTGAATCAAAGTCATTTGTTGCTGATGTCACGGCGTCAACTCCACAACACTCGAGCTGGAAATGTAAAGAAGTTTTCAAACTACTGTTTAAATATTCTTTTCATCCCGCAAACATACAAGCATTTTTTTTACACAAATGAATACCTTATTGGCAACGAAATATTATTACAAGTGTTATACTATTACAGTGCAGATGCATTGAAGTATGCATATTATCATTCTCATTAAAATGAAATATAACGTATATATCATTTAAATCATAATGATAAGGCTTCTAGTAGGTCGGTCTTCAAAAAGAGGTTGAAATGATTGAATAGCACAGATAGAAATTCACAAGTAAATGCGCAGTAATATACCAAACAGTAAAAGAAACTAACGAGTGATTGATCGAGGGACAAGATTTTACACTTTGACTTGGCACCTTTCTTTAAATCAGTTTTTGTCGCGTTTCAGTGTCAACTGCTAACCTTCATAAAATATTCATTACTCAACCAATTTTCAAAAATAAAAGGCCATTTTACTCGATTTAGCTAGCAGAACACAGAAAATAAGTTAAAAAGGAGAATTTGAAAAAAATATTTACTATTAAGGTAGCAATACACAGTTAGGAGTTTAGTTTCGCATTTTGGCCCCGGTGGATTTTTCAAATAGGAAAGTTATTGTCTAATAAAATTCATTTTTAGAAAGCTGAGTGATAACTTAGCCTTCAAAGATGGTTTATAAGAGCATCAAGATTATTTTTTACATGTTTTATGGCCTATTTTCTGTTTGACAATCCGTATTTTCATAGCTAGACCGGCTATCGGTCCAGAAATTAATGTAATGTTTACAAACACTTTTTTTCTACACGAACTTTTTGACGCAATTTAAAAAAAAATGAGACGAAAGACATATGATTTTCATTGGATTTGCTGAATGATGTATGTACACAGTTTCAGAAAAGGTATTACTTCAAGCGATTGAAATTCTACTTTTAGCCAAATTTTGGGGAAATATGTGACATCTTTTCCCCCCTTTTTGCAATATTTTATAACAAATAAATGCAGATTGTTGCCATGGATTTACCCAAAAGAAATTATATTTTACCATTTTATATACTGGATATAAAATCTATGGAAGATTCTGATTAAATACATATGCACATATATGACACAAACAGTAAGCTTGATATTGCAAGAAAGCAATGAAAAGGGGATGGTAAAATCTATAAGGGCAAATTTTATTATTTTTTCCTAACTGTTTATTGCTACCTAATCCCGCCTTGTTTTCATTGACAAAGATGGCGTCCAATCGTCAAATTTCAATGTTTTCATTAATCAATCGGGGGGAAAGAAAGGAAGATGACGATGATGATAAAGAAAATACTAGACCAAATAAGTTAAATAAAATTGATAGTAATGTTGAAGTTGTGGAAATTGAACAAAAATCAACCAAACAACGGAAAAGACACGGAAGTGAAGACAAAAATGAGCAAGACTTCAAATGACTTAATATAGTCACAGAGGAAGGATACTACTGTTCTGTGTGCCAAAAATACGGCACAAAAGCAAGAAAAAGAACAGAAACCTGGATCGAAAGGCCTTAAATCCATGCTGATGCATAAAATTGTAAATGAAAGAAGAGATAAAAGAGATAAATTTTTGAAAAAATAAAATCAAAGAATATTTGACAATTAATATGACTACTTCTATTTATGTTTGTTCAACTCCATAAAATGTGAATATTACACTAATCTTTATTTCTGTGACCCCCACGTGCACCCACAGTAAATTAAAAAAGGGTGGACATTTTAAAAAAACCACCCGGTTGCAAGTTATTTTTTTAAAACACCCACCTTACCTTAGTGAAAAAAGGAAAACACTGTGATAGATATGCTGTTGTTTGCATAAAGTATCATTTTAAGGTGGACTTCTAGATAAGAAAGTATGAGTAGAACATAGAAGCTCCTGTGAAATTTGACTGGTCTTATTTGCCATCATACACTACATCACTTTATCTTTAAGATTATAGCAACTATACATTTTGTTTCGAATGTTTTTTGAATTCTGTATATACTTTATATTTGCGACGACTCTGTTAACTGACCAAGCGGTTTAAAAACAATTCCACAATTGAATTGTAGATAAATTTTAGAATATTACCTTAATGAAGAGGTAGTTCCAAGAAGTTGATACTTCACTGGAGGTAAGATCGTCATGACTATACTTGTTCAGGAGCGCTGACTTTAATTCAGACTTCAGTGAATTCACAATCTGTAAAAAAAAATACAAAATGTATCAATCAGTTGTTTGGTTTGCATTGAGTTGCTAATATGCTACCCCACCCCTTTTAACGCAATAAAAAAGATTTCAAACTATTTAATTTTTTTTTTATTATGATAGAATTATGCTTTGGTATGAAAACAGTGACTTGTTCATGGAAACTAAAAGGTAAGATTTTTGTTTCGTAAATATACATCTTTAGCCTTCGGCTGTTATCTGCTCTTTGGTCGGGTTGCTGTCTCTATGATACATTTCCCATTCCTATTCTCAATTTTATCAAACTTAATTTCACCATATCCTTGGCATCTTTATCTATCAATTGATGGGCAGTAGTTTTAAAGATTACAGTGAAATAAAAGAAAGAAGATATGCAACATTGCCAGACATTTTCTGTAATTACAGTCAATATAAGAAAGTTGACCCACACGCTTGAATCAACTTCAATTATTCGAAAATATTTACCATATCTTGAAATTGTTTCAATGTTTGCTTTGAACAGTCTGATATACATGATATTTTTTACTTGTTGTTATGAGCTTGGAACTAGCTTTCCGTAACTGCATGTACTCTCAGAATTGTGCTTTCTGATTTGGCGTTGCATTGCTGCGGAGTTATGATTTTTAGGATTCAATCATAAATACAATGATAGGACAACGAATGATTAAAGGGAAATAACATGGTTCGTATCAATATTAAACTGCGTTCAGTGTTGCCGCCCTTGTGCCAGTAACAATTAATAACTCTTACTTGCAATTTTCCTAATCTATTCTTATGCCCCATTTATGGACATTATGACTTCTGGTCTGTGCGTCCGTCCGTCTGTTCATCCGTCGTACCGTTCGTCCGTTCGTCCGTCTGTCCCGCTTCAGGTTAAAGTTTTTGGTCGAGGTAGTTTTTGATAAAGTTAAAGTCAAATCAACTTGAAACCTACTATACATGTTACTTATGATAATGATGTCTCTAATTTTTTGCCAAATTTGAGTTCTGCCTGCAATTTCACGGTTCAGAACATAGAAAATGATAGTCCGATTGGGGCATCCGTGAACTAGGGACACATTCTTGTTTTTTCGTGTCATTGTTGCATGCTTACGAAAAAAGGCGGCATTGAGATTCTTTTTAACCAACAACTAAAAACAATGAGGAAACAAGAGTCTATAAATGATGTACCGAAAATTGAATATCCTTATTTCTATTTTCTTCATTTTTAACCTTGCTTTGTTCTTAAAAATCAAATATTGTTGAGGTGACGACAATTTTAAAACAACGTGGTTTCCCATTTTTATCAATTTTAAGTTATCATTATACAGTTTCTGATTCAGGAAGCTACTTTTTATAACGTAATTATTATTTCTGCTTATGCTATTTTATGATTTTTATTAATATTCAGAAATAATAAGACTTGGTTAGAGTTTTCCTTAATCTATTTTTTTTTATACAAAATGATTATACAAATCAGAATAAATGGTGACAGGGGGTATACATGAACTAGACAGCGATCATATTTTATTGAAAATGGCTGGAACCAAAAACTAAGCATACATTGTAATGATTACAAACTTGAATTTGAATTTGATCCTATGAAAGGGAAATAATACGATTTTGTGTTTTACAACATGGCAGATTTATCCAACTTACCGTATCATTCATTACAAACCACAGTATCACAATGACAAGTTTACCAACAAACAGAATCCCCACTGCAATGGCGTACTGAAATACAGAGAAAGATTATTTTCAGATATCATAACTGACATAATATATTGGAATGTGACGTCACAAACGTCGAGTTTTCATATTTCTGACACACGAAATGCAGCTATAAAAAAGAACTCAATGAAATACCATACAAAACAAACAAAAAAATACAATAAAAAAACAAATTTCAAAACACAGCACGCAAATTGTAAGGTTACCCAGGTGCTACGGATAAGTAATTGGGCAGTTCTTCTAAAGCTTTTAAAACAAAACAAAAGTTGAACTGAAGGTAACCAAGATGCTAGGGATCAGAAAGAAATTTATATATAGTCTCCTGTTGAAATATAGGATAAAGCGTATAAAACATGCATAAAAAAGATTTAAAAAAGGCCCTCTGGCTGATATTGGTATCTCGGGATGATACGGCATGTGATACGGATTTTGCCATGTATTATTCTCTATTTATCATGTTAATAACACAACATGAAAACATCTGTTGATTCTGTTTTTATTCTAATTTAAATTGTTGATATCTAAAACATGAAGGAATATCATAAACAATACCTAATTCGATGCCAACATCAGTATTTCTTGAATAGACTTCAGCAGGTATGCCAAAAAGTTAAAAATAAAAAAAACACATACAGTACGTTTTGAAACATATTAAAAAGATAAAACAAAATGGAAATGCTAGACGCAGCGAATTGCAATAGTAAAATGTCGACAATGAACAATTGAAGAAAAAAACCCAAACTCTTATTGAATGCGAAAATACACCACGTATTTTTCTTGAAAGAGTAGTCTATACATATACATGTAGCAATGATTTTATAGGAATCAGCAAATGAAATATCATTTAAAAATAAGGAATGCTATGAAAAATTCAACATTTTGTATCGTATTCAGAGGGGGGTTCCGGGGGTTGGAACCCCCCTTTTTTTGGCCGATCAATGCTTTGAAAGGGAGCATATAGCTGGACCCCCCCCCCCCCCCTTTACTCTGGGTTGGGAACCCCCCTTTTTAAAATGGCTGGATCCGCCCCTGGTATTCCCTTGTTTAATTAACTCTTACTTCTCTGAAACTATAAACGTAACAAACAACCTTTCTGGAGATATATCAATACATTTTTTTGTAAAGTTAAATTCAATGGACAAGTACGTGCAAATCAATTTTACTAAAACTATTATAAACAGTTGCATAATGATCATCTTTGAGTTTTCTTGTCTGTCATCTTTCTCCTTTTACTCAAATTTATCTCTTTTTGTTTTCATACTTACTACAATCAGACACACTTTGTTCTGACAGCACGCACCACAAGCACCAAAAGTTGCTACAATCAGCACAAATCCTCCCAGGACGATCAAGGTTATCGACAGACCTTGAGCTAGGTCACCAAGGTTAGATGTACCAATTGATACCTGCTGCATCAATGGTAAGATTTTGTCATTGATAATGTCGACATTTAATATCATCAGCAACCCAGGGATCAATATTCCCAAACCAAGGAGCTACAAGTAAATGATAAATAAATGAATATAGTGATGACTTGAAACGATAGAGAGGAAAATCAATTAAAAAACCCTACATTTTAACCTATGCATACATTTTGTTCTAATGTTGTACTGGTACACCACTGACTAAATGTAGAGAGGATGTAATTCAAAGCACTCTTTAATATTCTAACCATTTCATATTTTATATGTGGTTGTCCTTAACCGCTTAAAGTTTCTTGTAGTCTTATAATTTTCATAAGTTGCTGTCTCATATGATTGCTTTTCGGTTTACATTAGTTGTTTTAATCTCGGAAGGGTATATTGTATCAATATATATGAACTACGTTGTATGTTGTACATATATGATATACATATTCGAGTACATTTTTTTATGTTTTGTACGTGATATCCACGTGTATATTCTGTTAGATTTTGGCCCTGGTTTTCAAACTGTCAATATGGTTAAGACTAAATAAACCATTTTTTTTTTATTAATTCCAATTCACAAATTTACTGAACAGAATAATTTTCGTTTTAACGCCTTTAAAATCAAATACTCTAATATTGGTATTCGCTGCTTCTCTGTTGTGCTCGAGGCATTAAGGAGTAAGAGAAAATGGTCGGCTCTGAAGCACCTTCCTGTGGACTGTGCTACATTGTGAACTAGCATTAAAATTCCGGCACGGCGTGTCGGTCTAGTACAAACTAGCGTTCACATTTATACCACATTGTTTTTGTCACAAATCGTATAAGTTGATTTATATAGCAATAAAAGTTTGATTTGAAAAAAAAATAACATGTTCTTTGTATTGAATACACATCTAATTTGCTACTGGACGTTAAACAGCCCTCCATTCATCCATTCCTCATATATATCATTGATAACTAATATTGAACAAGCATTTTAAATATACAATATATGTACATTGTCGGAAAATGTAAAATTTATTTGTACGAGCTTTAGAAACAGGACGAAAAAGCGAGGCTCTGCCGAGCTTTTCTCCTGTTTCGTAGCGAGTATTAATATGAGCTTTAGAAAATGGGCGAAAAGCGAGGCCCCGCCGAGCTTTTCTCATGTTTCGTAGCGAGTACAAATAAATTATATATTTTCCGACAATGTAAAATTTAGAATGGAAATGGGGAATGTGTCAAAGAGACAACAACCCGACCATAGAACAGACAACAGCAGAAGGTAACCAACAGGTCTTCAATGTAAATATATTGTTTTTATCCTAAAATTTACACCCAACTCTTAAACATTTCGTTTTCAAATGTAAATTATTGCCTCTAATTTTCAATGAAATCGACAGTTTAAACACGGACCGCCGAAAAGAAAAATCCACATTACCTCGTGCTCACCATGGAAGCGGGGTAATATGAGATTTTATTCGTACATGTACGAATAAATCAATAATTTATTTGTATACCTGTTATTTGCACAATAGATGGCTTATTGCAGGATAAGGTGATTTACCTTCCTTTTACCAGACAAAACTAGTATAATAGATGTTTGTTTGTGTATATTTTATTAGGTAGCTTGTTACGAATTTACTGTTATAAATAATCATGACAGAGCTTACCATAAACAGTATGTTCAGCACAATCAATAGAATCTTGCTCACTTTTTCACTCCAACACATGATTGTATTTTCTGCAAAATAATTATACGCAATTCAAGTTGAACATGGTTTCATTATAAAAGTGTTAAACTGGGAATATTCAAATTTAATCATTTCACTCCTATTTTTTGTTTAGTTTAAACATATTGTATTTGCTGAATTAAAGCAAAATGGATTAGACACAAGTAAATCATACTTATGAAGTCTTCTCCATAATACATAATCATATTTTTTGTAAGTAGATATGACCATCTGTCCATACATTTGTTTCACTCAGAAACGGAAGTCGCTTAAGAAAAAGTTGAATTTAGATTTAAACTGATTCTGAAGAATAAACAGAATCTACCCGAGTTCATCTGTTATTTAAAGATATTACATCGACAAACTTTTGGTAGATAATTTGTTATAGTTTGCAATGCTATTCTTATTTTGTTTAATATAATTCCTCAAATTTGCTAACATCATCTAAGTTGACTTTTCATGTTAGTCATAATTTGAATATGACAGTAAATATCTTTGCGCCTACCTAGCTATTTGGAGAAATCAATTATATATCTTTTGTTCTACAACAAATTATCTGTTTTATAACATTTAAAATAAAAGTCTGATATTCATCTTTGAATTCATTTATTTGCCAAATTTCGATGTGACTGCGGGTGGACGTTTTGTCCCCAAGGGTATCACCAGCCCAGTAGTCAGCACTTCGGTGATGACATGAATATCAATTATGTGGTCATTTTTATAAATTTCCGGTTTACAAAACTTTGAATTTTTCGAAAAACTAAGGATTTTCTTGTCCCAGAAATAGATTACCTTAGTCGTATTTGGTACAACTTTTTGGAATTTTGAATCCTCAATGCTCTTCAACTTTGTACTTGTTTGGCTTTATAACTATTTTGATATGAGCGTCACTGACGTGTCTTATGTAGACGAAACGCGCGTATGGCCTGCTAAATTATAATCCTGGTACTTTTGACCTGAGAAGAGAAATCTTCTACAAACTGTATTGAAAGCAACTTGTATCATAAACGTATTTTCGAAAGGAAAAATATTTTTGAAATAAAAACTCGTTGTGATAAGACAAAAAGGTTCAAGGTATCAATTGAATTTTTAAATTTCGATATTTTAATCTAATTGATTATACTGTTATACAATTTTGGTTAATGTTTTACCATTAAACTGCTTTTATCTTTTTATCCTTGATAATTGATTTTCAAGTCAGCAACTATGTAATTGACTAACTATGTAATGGCTTGTTTTATATTTCACAATATTTATATTAGGGATCGTCGCTTTTGTTTGATTTTGCATTAAAGAATCGTCATTTAAACTTAATATATGGGTTAAATGTATATGGTAATAATTCTGGTATTGTTGAAATTGGAACCTTGCCAAAATATTGAAAACAATAACAAAAATTAAGTCAATATACGAATAGAACAGAAAGACCGTTATGCTGACATCGGCTCTCAAATTGCTTATGTCTTTTTCTAAGTCATAGAATTTCTTAATATCGTATTTTAAAAGGTTTTAAAAAATCATATGATTGTACGTCTGTTTCAAATTAGAATCATTGGTGTCTGTGTCTTTTCGCCATTGTTTTTATATATGTTCACACATAAATGACAGACATAACTTTAAAGATGTACCGCCAAAACTTAATGATAAGAATTTGTTTTTATATAAGTATATGACATATCATTGAAACAAAGGTGGAAAAGAAAGAAAAAAAATTCGATCATGAAAAATATAAGAAGGAGGTTATACTTAAGGAATTTGTATTTTTAACTAGATTGAACCCTTCATTGCCTTTTAATTGAAAAAGTACTTGTACAACAAGCACGAAATATGATATTCATTCCCCAAATTGTTCCAATGGGAATCATGTGAAGAGATTGACACCAAATTTCGACTGTATAAATAAAAATTAAAACATTTAGATATACTTTAGTATATTTTTTATATATTATTTTCCACTTGTTTCCAAAATTAAAAATGAATGGGCACAAATACGTATACAATGACTTTGCATGTCCAGTTATCTCGAATCATTCAACAACATAAAACTGGATGACACTTAGACAGACAAAAACACGAGCAGATCATTGAAAGATGTTCATCACAAACTGAGAAAGATGAGCAGCTAGGTAGTTCGAGAGATAGATTGTCCTTATGTTTGTGTATGTGTTGCTTTGTTTGAATGTAATTATTGTACCTTGTTTTGTAGAGAGGGCTTACATAGGCTATGCCTGTTGCCCAATCCAATTCAATTTATTTGAATAAAATGTTGTTTAAACTGAAAAAACTGATAGATTGAAATTGTCTTACAAAAACTGAAACTAATAATTCCAAATATCTTCGAATGCATGAATTCAGTAAACATATATGTTTTAGTACTTAGTTAAATCACTGACCTTTCTTCTGTCCAGTAATAAATGTATTTAATTATTTGTTTTCGTACACATAATCTTATATCAATCTTTAATCCCCCAGAACACGTATAAGGTTAAGTAATCTAATGGAACTATTATTTGACCATTTGATTTAAAAAATCTTGAAATAAATGTAAGTGAAAAATTAAACTGAAGTAATTCAAGTTAGACCATTTTTGAAAACGAAAACTTTTGTTAACATTTTAAAACGAAAACATTAAAATTCAATTGTATTTTCTATAAGAACGAAAAAGAATAACGGAAGATAAATAATTATCAGGTCAGTAAAAATTTTGATAACGTGATCTTTTCAATTAAACAGTTGTCAACAGTAAAATAGTCCTCTCTTACATATACAATAGAACACACCCGCGAAATCGCGGATATTTAGTGCGTGATGCAGTTTTAATTGTTGTAGAATGAACTTTCCATAACGATTTTATGACTCAGGCAAATTAAGGCAAGGTATCAGAAGTCTCAGACTGCAGGTACAGTGGTGACAGGATACATTTTTTATTAGCGCTACTCCTTTTTCTAAAGTCGGTTAATTTTTAGTTTTCTCTTTTTCTGTATAACATGATCATACATATACTAAAAATAAAGTGTATTTGCTGTTTACTCCCAATTAAAAGTTTACTTACTATCCACGACAGTCACTGATATTCTGAAACTCTATAATATATCATACACTTGGATTGATTGTAAATAGCAAATATACTTTGTTCATTGTATAAGTATGATAAAAGGATAAAGAAAAATGTTTAAAATATTTTGTCCTGTCCCCAAGTACCAAGAAAATTTTAAACAGCATTAAACGAAAGTTGTTTCTATGACTTAAAAGTCCGTTCGATGACGGAAACAATATCCGGATGTCATTATTTTCGTTTTCCTACCAAAATAACCCAAACTGAATATTCATAAGCTAGGATGACAAATGCATGGTACCTATAGGACACAGAGTCATAATGGTCGATTAATTGTGGAAGGAAGGGAAGCGACACACAAAATGATGTCTTCTCATTGAAAAGTATTGATTTATTAAGGTTCCACTAAAGTCAAAATATAGGACACTGCATAAACATAAAAAATTTGGCTGTATTTTTCAACATAAAATGAATAATGTCCTGAACTATGGGAACATATGTTCACAATTTCACAATTGAAATGTTCTCGTTCACACTGCTATGAAAACGATTATAGTATACTACTGCACCCGTGTTTGCACTAACGATTTTAAGATAATTAACCTGAACTAGTATCAAGTAAACAAACAACGAGGGAAAATTACGTAGTTGTTAAATATATAATATTGACATTAAATATTACATATTTGCAATTTATTCCGTACCTATTTACATTAACATTTCTAAAAAATCCATTGACCTGGTATTCTAAAAAAAACAAAATCAAAGGCGAACACGACCTAAGTAGCAGGTACAAAAGTTAACGTGATTCAATCAATGATGCTTAAATATCAAGTACCAAAAGAGTTAGCATTAGGTATAGGTTGTAAAAATATGATCATCTTGATTTTCCGACTGACGGTAAGACCCATGCTGAGGTATTGTCCTTTTTGGCTATTCATGTTGTTTGATAGAGACATGGACACGACCGGTGTCACGTGGAAAGGGACACACTATACATATTTCAAAAACTGTAAATAACTCAATTTTTCAATGTTCTACATATACCTTACCAGTGGAAGTCCAAATGCTATTCCGGCCTTGATCACAGTCGACGAAAAGAGAGGGACATTCAAACCCATTATTAAAAAAATACTGACAACGCCATGCCTAAAAAAGACAAAGACAAACAGACAAATAACGTCACACAAACACAACATAAAAAAAGAAAAAAAGACTCAAACCCCACCAAAATCTGGGGTGATCTCGGGTACCCTGGAAGGATAAGCAGATCCTGCTTCTCATGTTACACCGTCGTGTTAATCATATTAGTACAAACCTGTTAATAAGTATAATTCGGTAGGTCACATTCGTGAAAATGGATCGGGATTGTAGTTACTATATAAGGAAGATATCCTATATTTTCTGTGGAACGATTATTCTATAACGATCAACCAACTCGTGATGGTGTCCGTAAAATTTACGAATGGATGATTTCAACTTCACCATTTTGAACTCTTGGTTTAATAGCTTCCTTGTTAGCAGCAACACTCTATCAAGGAAATCATGAATGGAAATACAAGCCCGGGAATATCGTATCAATTTGGAGATATATACCCCGTATATGCAGGCGCTGTTGGAATGTTGCTACATAGAAATGGAAAGCCCCCATAGTGTTCGTGTTTAAATCACATTACATTAACTACTTGATAACTGACTTAGGTTTTGCTAATTCACTTTGAAACACAACATATACCCCCACGACACTTACTAAAGAGGAAATTCTGCAAAATCATAATTCTGTTTCATGTTCCTTTGGAATTTCAATCAAAGATTAAGAACTGGATCTTCCATCACTGTTCTGGGGTACATAAACTACATAAGTGTCCCTCCAAACAACGTTAACGATATATTGCTTGGTCTTCTTAGTGCTTCAAAGTTATTATAAAACTGCCTATTCTAGAGGTGGCGTGAATCAGATACTAAAAATTCCAAACATACAATTTAATTACTTTTACTGTTTAGGCTTTTTTTTTTTGGTAATATCCATTTGACTTGGTTCGGTACTTATACATCCCGTCATTGTGTCATTATGATAGTATGGTAAATTTTTGTTTTTTGTTGTTGACATATTTTTTTTTATTATGAGTATAAATCAATTTTGACTGCGGTACGCTTATTTTTGACATTTTTACCTATTATGTCTGTTTGATTGTTCACACATTGTTGTCAATATAATTGAATTGTATGCAAGTGTTATACTAGTGAGAGGTTTAGCAGTAAAACACACTTTATCATTTAAATAGTTATAAAAAGAAAAATTACAAAAAGACCGAACTCCGAGAAAAATTAAAACGGGCATTCACTTGTCAAATGACAAAATCAAAAAAATCAAAAAAAATCAAACTAACGAAAAAAACTGTCAAATTCCAGACTTGGTAGAGGCATATAGAAAAATGTTGGAATAAACCTAGGTTTCTAACTAGAATTTATAGAAAGGTCAGTGAATGGCCTGTGGTAAGGCAAATTTCTGGTACTCATTTAAAATATCATTATTTTCCAGTACTAGTTGAACTTGTCGTCTTTTCATCTGGTCGAGGAACCGACCAATAACATATATAAAACCATATGTCAAATACGTTGGACAGTATTGTTTCACATTTTGTATGGACAAAAATTATAAAAAAAGATGTGTAATGCTAAAAATGTTTACATTAGCAACATTTATATATAATTTAATTTTGGATGTAACGCGTCTTCTGATTGGCTGACGGTGTTTTGTTTATCAGCTCATAGACATAATTTAGTCATGTGACTCTGACGTCGTCAACGTTTTGTTCATGATTTACTCCAGTTTAAAATGAAATTTAGAATTAAATTATAAGAAATGACTGTAATATGTTTTCTGTCTATTCGAAATAACATAAAAAATGTGGTGCACACTTTAAAATAACCCGCTACGCGACTTATTCAGTGTGCACATACTTTTTGATGTTAATTATTCATAGACAGAAAACATATTACAGTCATTCCTTTAATAATTATATATTAAACTTAACATACAAAATTTCAAAATGGAAGAAAATAGTTGCATATCGCCATTTATATATTAATTGAATTTCCAAAAAGACATAAAGTTATAACGATCTACTGATTACTTATCTTTTGATAGAAAAAATATCAATTATTTGAAATTGAAATACCTTCTTTTTAACTTTTTTTTTAGAATTCTGAAATGTTCTGCAGAGCACAGAAAATAATACAACTTGAACTCATCATCCTACATTTTAGTTCCATGGTTTTGAACAATGTTCACATAAAAGTTCCGTTTAATGACATGTTTTTAAAAATCATTATTTTCCTACGTACTTGGGTCGTCTACTTTTATTATATTATCCTGTGATAAGATATCAATGTCTAAAAAATATGAAAATATAAAACAATCCATTCATTCAATTGTCAATTTAGCAATACATTAAAAAGAACTTTTGAATTTATCAAAAAATATGATTTGAACGTTAATGGATTTCGAATACTAGTATACAGATTTTATTATGTTTGCGGATTGGCTGATTGGACAATAGCAAATAAATATTTAATGAAAAAATAATAGCCTCAATTCCTGAGTATCAATTAAATCTTTTAACTCATATAATGAGTAACTTCCGACATTGAAAACAATTTAAATCGAAAATTAAAACAGTTGGTTCTCATCTCAAAGACATTTCTGTACTAGCAGGAAAAGGGGAGTTGGTATTTGCGATTTAACTAAATATGCTAGAATTGGTATGAAAATATTTGATTGTTGTCGGCATTCCAGCACTTATTTTTGTCGAATGGATTTATCATGGAGTACTTGGTTTCATGCACTGACATTTTCTTATGTTATCTGGATGAATATGACGTTTGGAAAGGGTATGTAGCATAATGTGTGCGTTGCTTATGTGTTTAGTCTACTTATCTTATATATAATAGATACAAGTGGCGGATATTCCTAGAAAAAAATCGTCAATCTTGTAATATATATTTTACTGCATATTATTCATTTTTTTACAATTTTTTTTGCTTGGAAGACCTGTACAGGTTCTTGTTAATGTCTATTATTCCGTTTAATTTCAAAACGACGATAATAATACAAAAAATCAATTAGTAATAAATTATTATGGAAAAAAAAACAGTTTGGAAGAGAATGATATTTCTATTCTTTTTTTTACTTATGGCAAACGTTATATAAAAATATAAAGGATAATAGTTTGAAGACTGAAAAAGTAACTACCATTTTATTCAACATTTTCGTCTTATTCAATTTTAAAATATATTGACAGATTAATTGAGAACTTAACGTTCGGACAGTGAAAAATTGAAACAACAAAAACATCGATCTCCAAGGAAAATTCAAAAAGGAAAGAGGAAGGGCCAATTTGCCGTGAATTGTTTTCACAGATGGGCCAATTTCAAAAAGTGCCGACAAAATATAATTTACTATAAAAAAAAAAAAGCTTTATGATCAATTTCTCGATTTTCATATATTATGATATGTGTGATAAATAGTTAATTTAACCTTAAAAAAGGATGCAAGTCCAATATGCGGAATTTAGGGTGTTTTTAGGTGGGAAAAACTGGGAATTCGCCAAAAAGGAAATTTAAAACTCCCAAAAAAGTTATGTTTTTTGTGACTGTTGTAATTTATACTACTTTTCCCCTCAAAAATGAAATAGATTTGATGAGTCCTTATTACATAAAAACAAATTTTTAATGAAAAAATTGTAACATCGCTAAATTGTACTGATATAGCTCCTTAAGAAGGCATTATAGTCAAGCGTCGACGTGCTTCCATCAGTAGAGAATATAACTACTAATCAAAGATTGTTTTGAAGATAAGGTTCGAGTCTCGCTTAGACTTTTTGCAGTTTTTGTGTTGTTTTATTAAATTTTAATGTTTCTATCATATTTTTGGATGTTGGCTTAATTCATTGAGTCATTTTGGTTCATTTTGACTATATAGTATACTAGTATATCATTTTACTAAAGAAAAAAATAATGTATCGCTTGTTGTGTGCATTCCTATGACTGTCCGTACTCTTGACTTACTTTCTATTCATGTGTTTACATTTATTACATATATGCAAGGAACAACTGCCGTCAAACTGATGTAGGTGCCTGTACATAACCAATAACACGAGAATTTATTATATAGCAATGAAGCCCAAATGCTGCGCGTGTAATATACACATAAATTAAAATGAGGCCATTGTATACAAGTTTCAAAACAACACAAACAATTTTTCGAAACCTTTTTTGAACATGGTATTATATGTTACAACTGCAGTCAACAGCTATTTTGTCGCAAATTCACACTAACTGTAGATACTAGTACTGACATTTTTACCACCGTCCCTGCACCGGTACCTAAGTCTTCAGAAAATAAAACAACACCACAGAACAAATCAATTACACTACAAATCGTGATTGTAGGTAAAGCATCAAGAAGCTATCGAATCTGTATCACAACGAAGGGCCGATTTGTTAAAATGCCAGAAAAGGCCATATAAAAGAGGGACGAAAGATACCAAAGGGACAGTCAAACTCATAAATCGAAAATAAACTGACAACTCCATGGCTAAAAATGAAAAAGACAAACAGACAAACAATAGTACACATGACACAACATAGAAAACTAAAGAATAAACAACACGAACCCCACCAAAAACTAGGGGTGCTCTCAGGTGCTCCGGAAGGGTAAGCAGATCCTGCTTCACATGTGGCACCCGTCGTGTTGCTTATGTGATAACAAATCCGGTAAATAGTCTAATTTGGTAGGTCACATTCATGAAAGGGAAGGGGATTGTAGTTACGACGTAAGGAACATATCCGATATCATTTGTGAAACGGTTATTCCATAACGGTCAACCAACTCTTGATAGCGTCCGTAAAATTTACGAAGGGATGATTTCAACTTCACCATTTGGAACTCTTGGTTTAATATAACACATATCACATGTGTTAGTAACACAAGGTGTTCTCTGACCAACTGATGTAAGATGTTCTCCGGTTAAAATATATATTATCTTATCTTATCTTATCTTATAGACGATAAAACCATAAAAGACCAGGACAATACAGATATACATATATTCAAAATGAGAAAAACAGCATCCCAATTTAATTTGTTCGATATTATTTGGCTTGTTGACAAGTTACGTGGTATGGTACCTTATGCGCACAAAGGGTATTAACAATTAAACAAAGTCAATATAAAAAAATCAATAGTCTTGGCCTTGTTTTTGTAGGAATACCTACATAATATGACGTATGTTCATGTACTATAATTAGCATCTATCTAAAATTGAGAATGGAAATGGGGAATGTACCAAAGAGACAACAACCCGACCATAGAAAAAAACAACAGCAGAAGGTCACCAACAGGACTTCAATGTAGCGAGAAATTCCCGCACCCGGAAGCGTCCTTCAGCTGGCCCCTAAACAAAAATATACTAGTTCAGTGATAATGAACGCCATACTAATTTCCAAATTGTACACAAGAAACTAAAATTGAAATAACACAAGACTAACAAAGGCCAGAGGCTCCTGACTTGGGACAGGCGCAAAAATGCGGCGGGGTTAAACATGTTTGTGAGATCTCAACCCTCCCCCTATACCTCTAGCCAATGTAGAAAAGTAAACGCATAACAATACGCACATTAAAATTCAGTTCAAGAGAAGTCCGAGTCTGATGTCAGAAGATGTAACCAAAGAAAATAAACAAAATGACAATAATACATAAATAACAACATACTACTAGCAGTTAACTGACATGCCAGCTCCAGACTTCAATTAAACTGACTGAAAGATTATGATTTCATCATATGAACATCAGGCACAATCCTTCCCGTTAGGGGTTTATATGGCTATTTTAAACATGATTTATCCTATCTTATCGAATGATTAGAATTCACGGGAAAATGGCCCCAGCTCTTTCCTAATCAAAAAGCAACATCAAGAGCTCAAACACATCAAACGAATGAATAACAACTGTCATATTCATGACTTAGTGAAGACATTTTCTTACGTAGCAATGGTGGATTAAACCTGGGATTTTATAGCTAGCTAAACCTCTCAAATCGGTACTAAAACTATTATGAGAAGATATTAAATTAACATAATATAAGTGTAATTTTGAGCATAACAGTTAACATACATTTACTTTATTTCATAATTCAATTTAAACAAATAGCCAGCCTATATAGACTTTTAGAATCTTATATTTACAATGCATCACATTACAACTATATTAGATATAAATTATCACAAGAAGAAAACATGAGACTATTCAAACATAATGGACAAGAAAAAGACGAACAATCGAACACTTCCACCAAAAAAACAAGTACATGAACAAATGTAGCGAAAAGGCGATCTATCTAAAACTTTATCATGAAATTCTGATTTGTTTTATATCTTATTTAATCTATTTGACTTTGAAATATACATATATGTATATCCTAAACAACTTTCTGGTTAAAATAAAAAGTAGAAAAAAGTTAAAAAAAACCCTATCTCTACGTAAAATTCAAAACGGAAAGTTTCTTATTAAATTGCAAATTTTAGGCTCAAACACATACAACGAAAGGAAAACAACTGCCATTTTTTTGACTTGGCACAGGTGTTTCCTTATGTAGATAGGTGTAGATTAAACATGGTTTTATAGCTATTTAAACCTCTCACTTGTATGACTGTTGCATCAACATAAAATACCAACATATTGATTACAATGTGTGTACAGAAGGAACAGACATAATAAACAGATATTTCTGTGTTTTTTTAAGAAAGGTTAGACCCTTGGTTTTCCTGTTTGAATTGTTTTTTTCACGAGTTATTTTTGGGCCATTTATAGCTTGCTGTTCGGTGTGAGCCAAGTATCCGATTTGAAGGCCATACTGTGCCCTATAATTGTAAATTTTTATACGTTGTCACTTGAATGGGGAATGGTCTCATTGGAACTTATACCACATCTTCTCATCTATGATAATAGGTAAAAATGTCAATAACATACAAAATCTGATGTGTGTTAAAAAAAAAAAAAAAAAAAAAATAAAGTATAAAAACAAGAAGGATTGTTTATTTCATCGTCAATTGGCTATGATAGATAGTTTTCTCTTAAAGAATCATACCACATCTTTTATGTTTATATAGTCTGGTGACGACACACGTATTGCTGATTTGGGACATGCTCTTTCAACTTTCAACATTGGTTTTTAGTATTTTAGGTGGTTTGTTTTTGCTCAAATTCAAACCCTTTCAATGTTTTTCAATTATCTTAAAATGATATAAAATGTAACATTGAGGTTGGTTATTTTAGGCGAGGGGACACCTAACTGTACCAAAGGTAGACCATACATTGAAAACTCAAATTACGTATGTTTCTGGTTGATTGAAACATTTAATGACTTCAACACTAGTTTGAACCTCTGCCAGAATGACAACGGAAGCTTAGGAATTATTCCAGATCAGAACACACTGGATTGGCTGAATGTTTACAGAGAGGATGTCGGGTGTGTACATTTGAAATTAAAGGTATCAATAATAGCTAACCTGTCATCTAGGGTTAAGTATCAATAAGAAATGATCAATTTTAAAAATTTATTCGATTACTTTTGAATATAATTGTGTTGCCTTGCTACATTAAAAAATCCTTCAAAAGAGAGGCTAGTTGTATAAACATACGATTCCAAATTAGCACACACGTCTATTGTTAAAAATATATTGCTCAGAAAAATAATTGGCGTTTTGTAAACTGTACTCTAAGGCTACTGAAAAGGATATGAAACAATAGTAAATAAAGGCAACAGTAGTATACCGCTGTTTGGAATTCATAAATCGATTGAAAAAGAAACAAATCCGGGATACAAACTGGTAAGTTTCAGCTATTGATGATAAGGACGAAGATCGGAGGCTAATCAACGTCCAGCGGGAAACTAACATGCATATTTAGGACGAGAGTTTGTTTATGTTTTATGGACGGATTAGGCGAATTGTTTTGTTTGTTTTATTTGTCTTTATCAAGTAGAATACGAGTAAACATTTACAATGATAATGCTACTAATCATAAAGATTACTTTGTATAGGAAGGAATATAAGGAGTTCTATGTCGGTTATAAAAGGGACATTTTAAATAACCTTGTGACATTGGATGGTCGTCTGCAGACCTGGGCCCCGTGGGAAGGTGATGAACCCAGTGGTGGTCCAAAAGATACCTGTGTATCGTCTTTTAACAGAGATGGTACTTTCTGGGATGAAGATTGTACTTACACATACTATGCTATTTGTCAGTGGCCAAAATTTCTTGGTAGGGTAAATATTCATAATATTAATATATGCATATTGTGTATCTACATGGATAACTGCTTTCTGAGTATTAAGACTATGTTTTAGGATAGGAAATATAAGAACATAGAGATCAAGCAAATATTTCGTTGATATCGAATGTATTTATACATGTTTGTTCAACCTGTTCATATTTGTTAACGAAAACAAAGTTTGAAAACAAAATAACATAAAACGAAGATCTTGATATTTGCATAACATTGCTTAATTGGCCAATCTAACATTAAACCGATAATATAAGGTAAATATTCAAATGAATATGAAATACAAGTGATTTGGAGATAAATGTCAATGAACATCATTGCAACAACTCGGAAAAAACTCATTTGGGACAATTCTATTGTTATCAATTATTACTACTGTATAAATCATGTGGTTCTGATATCTCACTTCATTTATTGGACTACTTTTTAACCAAACTATTTCACAGTATACTTTGAATAAGGCTTACCTGTTTGTAGATTGTGATTTCTCTGACGTCTAACGGCCATGTTTAAGACTTTCTTTAGGACGTTTGAGCCAGACTCATACAACACATTGAAATTGCCGTTCAAGACTGATCAAGTAGACCATACACAATTTACTTCTGTTTTAATTTAACTAAAAATAAATCATGATTTTTATTCAATTTCTACTAGCCCTAGTAGCACAATCAAACGATTTAGTTCACATGAACACCCATTTCTACTTCGTCTTTTCACTTTTTACAAGTATTCATGTGAATTTTGACTGCGCATATAATTTTGTAATTTAACTAATGCATACGATTTTAGTGCCCTGCATGCATTAATGTATAACCGATATATTTTGTATTCAATATATTGAATGAGACAAGGGTCATGTCAACCTGATCCGCATACATCAGCTCATAAGATAACAAATATTGTGAGAAAATTACGCATTATCAGAGGTAGGTTGATGTATCAAAACATTCGTTTGTGCTACAGGGGATCAGTACTTGATTTTTAGCTCACCTGGCCTAAAGGGCCAATGAGCTTTTTCATCACTTGGCGTCCGTCGTCCGTCGTCGTTGTCCGTCGTCGTCATTAACTCTTTACAAAAATCGTCTCCTCTGAAACTACTGGGCCAAATTTAACCAAACTTAGCCAAAATCATCATTGGAGTATCTAGTTTAAAAAATGTGTGCGGTGACCCAGTCAACCAGCCAAGATGGCCGCCATGGCTAAAAATGGAACATAGGGGTAAAATGTAGATTTTTGCTTATAACTCAGAAACCAAAACATTTAGAGCAAACCTGATAGATCTGCCCTGAAATTTTCAGATGAATCGGACAATTGGTTGTTGGCCTACTGCCCTGAATTGGTTATTTGTAAGGAAATTTTGCCATTTTTTGTTATTATCTTGAATACTATTATAGATAGACATAAATTGTTAACAGCAATAGTCTTCAGCAAAGTAAAATTTACAAATAAGTCACATGACGAAAATGATCAGTTGATCCCTTAAGGAGTTATTGCCAATTTTTAACAATTTTCATAAATTTGGTAAATTTTTACAAAATATTTTAACTACTGGGATAGATTCATAGGTTCATTATAGATAGAGATAATAGTAAGCAGCAAGAATGTTCCGTAAAGTAAGATCAATAAACACATCACCATCACCAAAACAAAATTTTGTCATGAATCCATCTGTGTCCTTCGTTACTTTATGAAATGCACATAAACCACGGTCAGCGACACAGGCTCTTTAGAGCCTCTAGTTGTTATACATCATTAAAGTGAAATAAATAAGGAAAAGAATAATTTATTTACTTGAAAATAGATCCATTACGAAATACCTGCAAGTCTTGATTTGCAGGTTAATGCTTTCTATATGAACTGCTTTTTAACGTTCTACGGCCAAAGTAAGTCCTAAAAAGCCTTCGTTGGTTTTTTTTTCAAACTATATTTTAACCAAAAGTCCATTGATAATAATAATTAAGTGAAGTCAATTTTCTCTTATATAAAGGTAACGTGTAGTAGGCTCATAATCGATTAAGAAAACAAATCAAGGGAGCTGAACAAATAACTGAGAGAGTACATGTAGGTAATGTTGTCATATAGTTGTGGTTTGTTTTTCAAGTAAGAATGAACTGTTCTATCTGAAAAAAATAAAAAAAGTGTTAAATACATCATAATATTAATACAATTATGTTATATCAACAAAGCCAGTTTTATAATAATCGTACCATTTTTTTTTTTGTTAACAGCGACATTTTGGAAAGCGACAACAAGTGAAACAACAACCAATAACGAGTCAACAGAAGCATTATCAAGTAAAATCAAAACTGAAACTTCCACCAGTGAAGTCACAACAGAAAATATTAGACCTATAACCACGGCACATAATATGGGGGCAACAACAGAACAATCTTGTCGGTGTATTTGCAAAACAGAGAATGTTAACACTACTATAAGCAAAGAAGAAAAGGCTGAAATAGCAGCAAACATTTCAAAAGAGCTTTCTGTAAATGTAGAGACTTTGTCGTCAACTATTCGGTCAAAGACATCCGCTAAAGACGACAGACCATCTTCAGCTAGTATCGGATATATAGGAGTGATACTTTTGGTCACTGTCTTTGGTGGTCTTATTATTTTAGATCTTCCTGGTTTCGTGACAGTTGTAAAACTACGATTTTATGATTTGAAAACGTGTTGCCAAAAAATCAAATCGTAATAAATTCTAGTAACTGTTTCATGCAGTCTTTATGTACAATACGGTTTTTATATTTATAATATCAATTAAAAATTTGGACTTGAATGTCAATATTATTTCAAATTAGGTTTGAAACCGAACAAAATTCAGTCCAGTAGTTATTTTTATCAATATTTTTCTCCTTAAAGGGTTCTTACAAATTCAAATATCTAGACATTGCTATTGGTGAAGAAATAGTAATACCCTTGAGAATTATTTCATTAAGAAAATAAAATGCTGCAACACAATAAAATTATCGGATGTATTCATAGCCAAATGTGTTGACAATTCAGAATTTGACAGTTTTTTTCAACCGATTGTTTTAAAGTGAAAGCCCAAACCACAACACCTAAAACTAAACCATATAAAATTTGACGTCATAAAAGTATTAGAAAAAATACCAAACTCTAAGATAAATTCAGATATGGAAAGTCAGACGCTCGACTAAATACAACCAATTGAACGAATTGATACAACTATTACCGGGTATATTATACATGTAGTTGTTTTCAATACGTTTCATTGGTTGTATTTATAAATATAATATTCATAATTAGTTTTTGGACACACTCTTTGTGGAACCTGTCCATTGCATTTATGAATTAATTATTTGTTTATTTGTTCTCTTCAAAAACATTTACCAAATGATTGCCACTGGAAATGAAGTAATAAATAAGTTTTCAAATACAACCAGTTTTGCGTCATAATTCATTATGAAAAAAAATAAACCTACCATAAACAAAACCAAAAGAAATGAGGAATGTTGCAAAAGAAATGGTATTCGCAATAAATCTTATTATAGTAACGAGTTTTTATAAAAAGAATTACAGATTACTGAATACCACTTACTTTTTATTTTGTTGAAAAAAAGATTCATTAAAGTTAGTATACCGTCTAATTTTTGACCTGCTAAAATGAATTTGAAGACCAAATAATTACATTTGTAATACAACTTGAACGCAACATTTAATTCAACACCAGTGTAAATGTAGTGTGTAATCTCAAACATAACAAATAGCATTATTTTTCAGGAATTTGTTTTTTCATATATTTTAAAATTGAAAGATATCAATGACTATAACCATAAAACGAAAAGGTATTCCATTCATTTAATTTTTAATTTTTAAAAGCTACATCAAACCTTATTTATCAGGACTTTTTTCTGTGTATATTTTACAATTAAAAGATATCAATGACTATAACAATAACACTAAAAGGAATTCCATTCATTTCATTGTCAATTTTTAAAAGCTACATCGAACTTTATTTTTCAGGACTATGTTATACATATATATTCCAATCATTTCATTGTTAATTTTGAAAAGCTACATCAAACCTTATTTTTCAGGACTTTTTTGTGTGTATATTTTACAATTAAAAGATATCAATGACTATAACAATAAAAAATCCATTCATTCCATTGACAATTTTCAATACATAAATAAAACTTTAAATGCTTGAACAAATGACATGTTAATGGATTTGGGATTAACATATTCTTTGATATTTGCTGATGGGACAATGACAATTAGATAATAAAAGAGAGAAAAATAAGGTACAATTCCTAACTATCCATTAGTCTTTAACGGCTTTAAATAAGTAACGTCCGGCATTTAAAAATCTTATCGATTTTTAAAGAACTTTTAAACAGAGTAGGTTCTCGTCAGACATACATGTTTTGTACTAGATTAGGAGGATATGGGATGGTCGGATAAGTGTTTTACTAACCATGCTAACGATGCAGGAACAGTTATGAGATTATTTTTTTTCTTTCACCATTCCAACGGTTTATTTTCTCATGGATTTCTCATGGCGTACTTGGTTTCAAGCCATGACAGTTTATGCTACTATCTGGACTGATATGAACTTTGGAAAATGTATGTAGCATAATGTGTTTGTTGGATGTTTTAGTTTTAATATACATTTTTTTTAATTTATAGATTATATTTTATTCCATATTTTTCATTATTTTGTAAAAAATAAGAATGCAACATAAGAATAAGAATATGTGATGGATAACAGTACGAAGCCAGAACCCAAAAATGTTTTATTACACTATTTTAGTCGTAGTTTATTGGGTTAAAGGGGCTTAACGTTCAAAGATCAAAGCAGTACTTGTATAATAGGATTTATCATAACACAGATAAGATAATGATTATTTAAGTATTACATATTGATCATGTCAGTAGGCATACCTATATTCATAATTCAATTTAAACAAAGATACTTGATCTATACTAAGCCAATATACAATTATGGGACATGTACACTGTATTTACAATACACCCCATTGAACATATATGCTATATAAATTATTATTAGAAGGAAGCTTTGGAGCATTAAGAATTCTATTTTTAAAGAAGCAAATAAAAAATGACGAGCAGTCGTACACTGGAACAAATCAACGCAACTGAAACGAAGCAGACCAACGCGAATACAACTTAACATTGTTAAGTTTAAATGAAAAAAAGCTTGTTTACATATGGGAGGAGATATATATACTGTTTTGAAATTATTGAATGAGGAAAAAAAATTAAGTTAAATGTATCCTAGCAGAAATTGGAAATGATTTTAAAATCCCATATGTTTCCCAACACCACTTAATAATTTTTAAAAGTTAAAACTATAATACTATAAAATAACATAATACATCATTTTTGCGAAAAAAAATGAAAGATGTAGCCGATATAATTTCATTTTGAAAGCCACTACTGTAATTTGTGTATGAAATATACATTGTTTCAAAGAAAGTGCGCTGTTCGACTTGTTTTAAATATCAAAATTTTAAAAGACTTATGAAAGTTAAGGAATTGTTTACGTAAGTATTATTAGTAATATTAAATGCTATGAAGGAAGATTTGCTCTTTTCGTTTACTTAAATGTTTTAAATAAGATAGACGGTTTCATATTTTCCGAAGTTAGTATCTTTGGAAGTATCCAGTAGAATGAAGAGTACAGTTACTCTGAAGAAAGTATCGTAGATTTAAATGCTGATTTTCCAAGACTAATATTCAATACGTAATTTCTGTATCGCGCAGTTAATATTATATGATTTACACATACAAAGCATGATTTTTTGGAAAGTTGTCTGACAGGTGCCATTTCAAGTCATATTGGTCTTTGCGTATTATGGTAGATGAGTGTTCATAGATTCTTCAAGTTCGTACAAATATGTGTCTATGACACGGTTTCACATAAAAATATGAAGTTACTTGTAACTAACGGTTAATGTTTCACGACCAGAAATGTAGACGTTATTTTATTTTATAAAATATTACGTTGATAAAATTAAGGAGATGTGGTATGATTTCTAATGAAAAAACAATCCACAAAAGATCTAATAAAGTGAATGTAAGCAATTATAGGCAACCGTGTGGTCTTTAACCATGAAAAAATCCATACAGTATGAACTCCAGGATTCTGCCTTGTGACAGGCAAAAAGAGAATGCGGCGGACTTAAAATATATACTTGTGATAACCCAAATCATCTTCTTACCTTGAACAGTGGTGAAACACGACAATGAACTAAAATAAATCGCTGAAAAAAGGCGTTAGTCATCAGATCAAAACAAAGAAACACGTTAAACAAAAACAAAAATGACAGAACGTGGCAGGGTATATATGTTTGTTTCCAAAGCGCTTTTAATGGTTTATCTTCATTAAGGCGAATATTTGAATGCATAAAATGTTTAAGTATCGAAACAGTGTAAGAGCTATAAGAAGGACCTAAAAATCAATATAATGTCAATTTTTGTCTGAGTGAGTTGGAACCTATATCTCCACATAAGTTTATAAACAGACAACTTTAGAAAGGTTTCTAATGAATAATATGAGAACCAAAGTATGATTACTACGCCGATGAAACACTCTGGGACTGATCGAAAGAGTGCTGTAAAAATTACATTTATATTTAGCTAAAGATAAATGCATCATAGGCAGTAAACGAAATTTGGTTTCCTAGATAAAATTATGAAACAAGAAAGTTTATATTGAAGTCACAGAAATGATTTAGATTGTGTGGCATGTTAACTTTATTGTTGCGAATGTTATTTTGTTTTTGCGGATTGGCTTTTTGGTTTCAGAAATATTGGAACCTGTAGTACGCTGACTTCTTGATGTTTACATCCTGGTTATAAGGTCCCTCGTAGATATTTGTCACATTGGCTATGATACCAAAATGTTTATACTTTCATTTCAACGGGTAACAATCGTCGTAATGATGACTTAGGCCACCTTTCAAAACAGAACAACTACTTATTACATTTTTTTATTTCTTTTTTTTTTTTGCTGCTTTTTACAAGTGAATTCTCATTGAATTAAAAAAAAAATGATAAAAGTACGGTGCCATGATTGCAAATACATAAAAAATAACGTATTTTGTTTACTTAAGGCGACGGAACACCGACTTGTATCAAAGGTACACCATATATTGACAACTCGAATTACATATGTTTCTGGTTGATCGAAACACTAAATAACTTCAGCACTAGTTTGAACCTCTGTCAGCATGATTACGGAAGCTTAGGAATTATTCCAGATCAGAAGACACTGGATTGGCTTAATGTCTACAGGACGGATGCTGGGTATAAATCTTTGTGATTGATTTAAAGTAGAAAATACAGCATACCTGGCATTTTTAGATATTTCAATTAAGAATTAATCATCTCCATATGCTGAAACTCTGAATACATCAATCACTTAATATAATGTTGTTTGTCTTGTTCATAAAAAAAGACTAGCAACTAAAGAAAAGTTAGTTTAATTTAACGCTTGAGTCCTAATCTAGGGCATACAAACATTTGTATAATAATTGCTGTGTCTTATATTTGAAAAATCCGAATTGACATTTATATGTAAAGTTTGCTGCAAACCTGTTTAAAAAAAGATATGCATGGAATTTCAACGTATTTTTTTTTTATACTATTGGATAGGTAATTATTTTTTGTGATACAGTTTTTATTCTTTCATTCATTTGATGAAAAAAGACGATTTAAATTATTTTTCATTTTGTTATGAAATATCTGTGTCACAGATAACCACTGAAAGAATCGTTTTCAAAACTGTCTAGTTAAGACGATTTCTTGCTTGGATCATCAAAACACAGGTATGTTTAAGGTAGCACAATACAAAGATTTTTAATCCCCAATCAGACACCTTTAAACTGATGTAATTCCACTCATCTTTCTTTAAATTTTATAAATGAAGTACCAAAAGAAAGACGAAAGATTAATCTTTCAAATTGTGAAAATTTCATTATGATATAATTATTACATAATTAATTATTATGTAATTAGTTGCTATATTGTGATGTCCACACTTGAATGAATTTAGCTTCTTTGTTATTCATAGCATCCCAAAATATTTTATAGATTCTTGCACAACACAGTTTGACCTCCAAAACTGTGTCTCAGATTTTTCCTATTACATTTCATTCTCTCATAAATCTTCAATGAAGTTTGCAACATCTATTCATGAGAGACCACTAAATTCAATTGGGTATAAAATTTGTTCTATTGATGTTTTTGGAAATCTGAGACACAGTTTTGGAGGTCAAGCTGTGTTGTACAAGAATCTATAAAATATTTTGGGATGCTATCAAGAACAAAGACGCTAAATTCATTCAAGTGTGGACATCACAATATAGCAACTAATTACATAATAATTAGTTATGTAATAATTATGTCATAATGAATTTTTTACAATTTGAAAGATTAATCTTTCTTCTTTCTTTTGGTACCTCATTTATAAAATATAAAGAAGGATGAAATGAATTACATCAGTTTAAAGTTGTCTGATTGGGGATGCAAAAAATTTTGTATTGTGCTACCTTAATTTCGCTCTATTTTGATGTGCCTGTCCAAAGAAAGTAGCCTGTAATTTAGTGATATGGCTTGTCGCCATCTGTCATTTTCATCTACAGTTTTGTCAAATACCAGGCCGATACTTTTTCATTGGAGTTGTTTAACATTTTTTCGTCATGTTGTGAATGTTTATAGCTGACTAAACGGCATGTGTTTTGTGCATTGTTGAGGACAATACGGTGACCTATAGTTGTTAACATCTACGTAATGTGGGCTTTGTTGGATAGCTGTCTCATAAAAAATCATATCACATGTCCCTAATTTTGTAATAATATGAAAATGATGGTTGAAGATTATAAATCGCCTTATCAACGTCTTTTCGGACTTTTTATTGATTGCTTTTTTCTTTGGCGTATTATACCTCAATTTCGTTTTATTTCAGTTTACACCATGCTAATGAAAAGTTACTAGATCATGTTAATTAACTCTTCCTGATAAATTAGTACGTGGTTTGTGAATTGTCTAATAACACACAATGGAAAAAAAAAAGAATAATGGAAAAAGAAAAAAAATATGAAGGAATTTCAGTAATTTGTTTCTAAAAATCTTTTTTCTTACAATACATCATGAAAATAATATTTGTACAGGAAACAATTGGACGAATTCTACGTCGGTTATTCACGAGACACTTCGAACAATCTTGTGACATTGGATGGCCGACACCAATCCTGGGCGCCATGGAACAGTGACAACCAAGTGGTGCTACAGGTGCTTCCTGTGTATCTTCGTTTAATCTAGATGGTACTTTTTTGGGAAGAATATTGTACTGACAAATACTATGCTATATGTCAATGGCCAGCATATTTTGGTAAGGTGAATATTCATTATGTTCTTGTTATGTACCTATTTTATTGCTTATTCTTTAGTTTTCTATGTTGTGTAATGTGTACTATTGTTTGTCTGTTTGTCGTTTTCATTTTAGCTATGGCGTTTGTCAGTTTATTTTCGATTTATGAGTTTGACTGTCCCTCTGGTATCTTTTGTCCCTCTTTTATACCTGAATACTTATATCAAGAATTAAAGTCTAGAATTGTATTTCAAGTTAGGGAAGGAACACACATATTGACCAAGTACTACATGCAAATGCATTGATATCGAATGTACATATATTAATATTTGATTGCTCAAACTGTTCAAATTTGTTTACGGAAATTTGAAAAATAAAATCATAGAATAAAGTTAAGATTCGATAACATTGATTGATTGGACTAAGCAATGAAATTCAAAAACCTAAATGAAACAGTCGTTTCTTTTCAAATCAATATGATTTAAAGCGATTTGGGGTAAACATCACTCGATCAGCAAAGCAAATCGGACAAATCAACTCAAACGATCTGCAATGATGTACCATTCTTTTTGTCCAGCTTTAAATCGTTCCACATCTGAGTACACAACAGTACGAACTGAACAGTTCATACCCAACAGCATGGTACCAATATAACCCATTCATAAGAAAGGAATGTTGAAGATAACACAGAAAAGCGTTAGTTCATTTAAAAGATACAGAAGCATGGAGGGCATCGTCATAATGCAATAACCTATTCATTTTGTACTATACTTATAATGAGCCTTGGCTCCGTGTTAAAGACAGTGTTTTGTCCTATACTAGTTTACTCATATAATTGTGACTTGGATGGAGAGTTGTCTCATTGGCACTCTTACCACATCTTCTTATATTACGGATTACAAATGTGTCGAAGTTTGTGATTGGATAACAACACAGAGATGTCAGTATATATTCAGGAAACTGCCGGGGTATATACGACGTTTTTATTCCCAATTGGAACCTCTAAAACGTCATCATAACACCGGTTACTATGTGACGTAGTCAAAAGCTATCAGACTGTCAGAGGCTCACAGAGGGAAAATAATGACGTGCTTCAGTCAATAATACATTTTTGATACAAAATCACGCATTTTACACTTTTAATACTTAAATTTAATGTTAAAAGTGTTATTATAAATTATTGCATACACGATAAAATTATGTTCACAGCAAATTAGAAAATCCTTCACGTATGCCGAACATATCAGGTTGGGTTTTTCAATATACATGTTGTCAACAAATACCTGCACTGGAAAATAACATTAAGTCAGGGGTAATTCGTAATATATGTGTAATTCAGGTCTCAGAAAAAGGGTATATACTGTGACATTCCCGGCTTAGGGCTATATATCCCCTTCGCCTTCGGCTCAGGGGATATAAACTTCTAAGCTGGAATGTCACAGTATATACCCTGTCTGAGACCTGAATAACATATAATATCTATTTATACTATTCCCCACATATGCCTAGTATTTATGAGCTTAAATATCGAGATAGTTAATTAAATCTACTTGTATTTTTGTCCATCTGATGAGTTTAGCCTTTTTCAACTGATTTTATAGTTCGTTTATGTTGTACTGTTATACCACTGTCCCAGTTAGGGGGAGGGTTGGGATCCCGCTAACATGTTAACCCTGCCACATTATTTATGTATGTGCCTGTCCAAGTCAGGAGCCTGTAATTCAGTGGTTGTCGTTTGTTTATGTGTTACATATTTGTTTTCGTTTTTTTTTACATAAATAAGGCCGTTAGTTTTCTCGATTGAATTGTTTTATATGTCTTATCGGGCCTATTATAGCTGACTATGCGGTATGGTTTTTCTCATTGTTGAAGGCCGTACGGTGACCTATAGTTGTTAATGTCTGTGTCATTTTGGTCTTTTGTGGATAGTTGTCTCATTGGCAATCATACCACATCTTCTTTTTTTTATACAATTCAGTTTGATTTATACACTCAAGTTGGTGGTTTTCAAAGTAAATGGAAATTAATACAAATCGTTTAAAGTAAAGTAGAAGGAATTTGATTCAGAGAATTGCCCATATATTCCGACTATCATCCTTATTACTGTGACCTAAGCATTGTAAATAATACTTCTTTGTAAACTGTTTTATCCAAATAAAGGCACCAGTAGTATACCACTGTTCGAAATTCTTAAATCGATTTAGAAAACAAAATCTGGTAACAAACTAAAACTGAGGAAAACACATCAAATATAAGAGGAGAACAACGACACAGCAAAACTCGAAAATGCAACACACACAGAAACGAACTATATTATAACATTGGCCATTTTCCTGACTCAGTTCAGGACATTTTAAGAAAAAATGGTGGTTTAACCTGGGTTATCTAAAGTCTCGAAGTATTGCGAGCCTAATTCAATCAACTGGAAACACAACTTCAAAATCCTGATTGATTCAGTCGAGGAGTCTCTGCCTTTGTTAGTTTTGTATGTTTTGTATTTGCTATTTATATGTTCAGAGTTTAGTGTGACGTCATTTTTACTGAACTAGTACATTATTTTATTTAGGGCCTAATTAGGGTCAGCTGATTACCACTTTCCGGTGCGGATTTTCTCTATGCGTTGAAGACACATTAGTGGCTCTTTGGTCGGTTGATGTGTCTTATTATTCGCTGTTTATTCTAATAAAGTATTCGTATTTACATATTCAGTAAAATGAAAATTTGGCGAAGTGCAGAACATAGCTAAATAAGAGAGTCAAAGGCCTTTTTTTGTTAAATCAATACTGTTTAATTTTACTTGTAAACGTAATCTATTAAAGTTGATAACGATTGTTTATAAGTTAAACATATGATTGAAATTACAAGTATAGTTCTTCTAAACTGTGCTGGTGAATGGTGATGGAAACACAGTCCACCTCCAGCGGTACGTATATACGATTTTCGCTACGTATACATCTTTGGATTTCAAATTTTGGCTTTGAGCGTTCCTAACGAAGCGCAATAAATTAGAAAACCAGTTGTTTTCAATTTTATACATCACTGGGTCGATACCTCTGCTGATGGACTATCAGTCCCCGAGGGTATCATCAGCTCAGTAGTCAGTGTTTCGTTACTGACATGATATAACAAACTTTACTTTTGTCCGTTAATAAATTTTAAAATTTTAATGAAACTAAGGTTTCAACTCCCTCAGGCAAAGTTGGCTTTAAATGAATTTGGCTTTTTATTTTAGGTATTTTTGACATGTACCGTAAATTGGGAAATTTTGGCGTCGGGATATTTTGGCGGTTTTCACTCAAAAGGCATGATTTTTATTTTGGTGTGTGTAATTTTGGTGCTTCGCCCAATCGATGTGTTTAATTTTGGAACAACGATTCAACGATTTTCGCTATTTATACATCTTCGGATTTCAAATGTTTGGCTTTGAGCGTTCCTGATGAAGGTAAATCCAGAAAAGCACTTCGGACGCAATAAATTATCAAACGTGTTGTTTTCAATTTTTTATAGTGGTAGATTTCAGTAATAGTAGTTTAATAATACGATTGAGAAGACAAACAAAGATAAATAACAAAAGATCTTAAAGGGTGATAGTTGTTTGCTTTGTTTAACAAGAAAAAAAATATTTACATATTAATGCAGCCAGCTTTATTTTAATTGTATCATTCATTTGTATTAACAGCGAAGTTTTGGAACACAACAACAACTAATGAAGCAACAACAGAAAAACATTCTACAACTGCTACAATAGAAACTTTCACAAGTGAAGAAACAACAGAAACAAGCATACCTGTGACAACAGCACATAACCTCGGGACTACGACAGATCGATCGTGCCGGTGTAACTGTAAAACAGTAAAAGTTAAAGTTAACTCTACTATAAGTGTAGAACTAAAGGCTGAAATAGCAGCGAACATTTCAAAGGAACTTTCTGTAAATGTTGAGACTTTGTCGTCAACTATTCGATCAAAGACTTCAGCTAAAGACGACAGACCATCATCAGCTAGTATAGGATATGTAGGAGTTATACTATTGGTCATTGTCTTTGGTGGACTTATGATTCTAGATCTTCCTGTTTTCTGGATAGATTTAAAATTACGATTGAATAATTTGAAATGTTGCCAAAAATCGAAGCGTATTCAATGTTAACATAATCTATACAAGAAATTTTAATAACCGCCTTAACACTCAATGCTGAATAAAGTTTTACTAATTTTAACTGTTTAACTTACTCAAGACTTAAATGTTAATATTAAATTTTAATAGTATAAAATCACCAAAATACTAAACACCAAGGAATAACGTTTAAACCGTTACAAGCAGTATGTCGTTGTTACAGGAAATTCTGAAACATATATTTTGGTGATTTTATACTTTTAACCTAGAATTTAATGCTCATATGTATAAATATTTTTGAAAAAAAGTGTTTTTCGTAGTATTTAAACAACTATGTTTAGCAAAATGCATGTTCAACGTAATTGCTATTGAAATCTACATGAAGTGGTATTTGATGTAAAATCAATCTTATTAGAAAATATCAATTAAAAATAATTACATGATTGAATTCTATTCGATTACAAATAATATAATCCATCTATAACAAATATACTCTTCGTTTTTTAAGAAATGAATTTCAATAACATTTATGATTGCTCATTTTTTTAAATTTGTGTGGACGTCGCATGGCGACAGTTCTATAGATTTAACTGTTTTCCAGTGATTTTTTTCATTGTTTGATAAATACTGTAAACATTTTGTGTAAATATAGTTATATATATTAAAAGGCGTGCATGATGTCATATCATGAAAAAAATACAAATTGTAAGTCTCTAAGAAAAGATTTTCTCTGTTATTTATTTTATAAATAGATGTAATTTGGGTACATGTTGCAGTTTAGGTACTGTGACGATATACAGACACATGGTGGTACAAAATATGACCTAGTTGAAAGAAACATGGTGAATTTTGTGTTTCCCTTCGATGATAAAATTAGAAACATATGATATAGATTCCAACTAACACATTGGTGATAATGAATACTATGATTTTCCAGTGAAATAAGAACCGAAAATTTCACATTAAAGAATTATTGGAATACTTTTTCTGTCTGTTTAAAATAACATACAAAATGCGTAACTGAATAAAAGAGGGACGAAAGATACCAGAGGGACAGCCATTCTCATAAATTAAAAATTAACTGACAACGCCATGGCTAAAAATGAAAAAGATAAACAGACAAACAATATTACACATGACACAACATAGAAAACTAAAGAATAAGCAACACGACCCCACCAAAAACTAGGGGTGATCTCAGGTGCTCCGCAAGGGGAACCTGCGAATAGACAAAAAATATATAACAATCATTCCTTATTAATTCAAATTAAAAATTTCATTTTTAGGAGTAAACCATGATAAATCGTTAATGACGTTACGGTCACTTGACAAATCAGCTGATAGAGAAAAATCTTCAGCCAAGCAGAAGATGTGTTAAATATAAACCTGAATTATTGTAAAATAAATTCGATAAGTTCACTCTTTTAACGTCATACACCAATAATTGTTTTCAAGACATTATCGATGAAGATGTATTGAAAAAAATATGCAAGCGCTTTACAAGATATAGTGTTTGCAGAATATATTTTATTTTTTTAAAAGTCCTTATTCTATGTAAATAAAGTATAAAGTAATAGGGAAAAAAAACGCAAATTTCAATATCTAAAATTGAATCTAGAAAATCATGAGAAACAGGTCATCATTGGTTGTTTGGTTTCAGATTAATCAAAAAGTTCACATATTATATTGAACCAGGGATTTTATGTTTAAATTAAATGTTTTCTTTTTAGTATTTTGTACAATTTTTTACTTGCAGACCTGTGAGATCATTGTATTTGGCACAACTTTTTGGAACTTGCGGTCCTCAATACTCTTTTGATCTGAGCGTCACTGATGAGTCTTATGTAGGCGAAACGCGCGTCTGGCGTACTAAATTATAATTCTGGTACCTATTAAAAACATTTGCATTCATAGCAAAGAAAAAAAACCATATGTGTCGTTAACTTCTTTTAATTTCAACGATTGAAATAATGTGCCATGAACATGATAATGTTTATGATAACAACTTTATTGCATCAGACAATGTCAGCTGATTTCACATCAGTTATTCTCGAGGCTAAACTATATGAAAATCCAATATTAATTCAAAATTTTAAAAATACATTTTCAAATATTATAGCCAATGTCGTTTGTTCTGATTACTCTGACAATAAAACTATGGGAATATTTGTCAATAATCCCTGATTTTTGTTAAAGATAAATCTATGATGAAAATTGTATACTTTAACGTTGAGTGTTTCAGTATACGTTGAGGTTACATAGAAATTGAATCAATATTTATTTAACGACATTCAGTTTAAAACAACTACGTCTGACAAGGTTAATTGCTAGGGTTGTTAATAGCTACATGTATATACAATAATCATATGCATCAATAAAGCTTTATATTAAATGTTTTTATTTGAAATGTTGTTGAATATTGAATAAAAGTTATCGTAATTTCCCCTGTTGTGTCTTACATCTTGATATCCTTTCAGTATTTTTTGGGATTACATTTATATTGTCTAGTTTTTTTGGAATACTTTTACATATTTATATTTTCGCTTATTAAGACTGTAATGAAAAGGAAAATGAAACATTCAGCCACATGTTCGACACATTAAAATTGAAATTGATCTATATTAAAAGTATCATCAACTTATAAAGAAACGTCTTGTCTGAAATAAAACGATATGTATTTGAATTTTTGTCTTACATATTTGCATCAGAGCTATAAAATAGCTTTTGTCAGATATATTTTTTTGTTATACATATTTGGATCAGAGTTGCCATACTTCAAAACCTGTCATTAAGCTTTATTTTTTGTTATAATTATCAAATACCTCACACGTAAAGATAGTTATCTACATGATGATTCTTGATATGTGGGTAAAATATTTTTTTAAAATATGATATGATTTAAATCATCAGCTTGGGATTGAACTACGTATTTTGAACCCTTGGTATCGTCCTTTTATTTTTAGTTGTCAGCTTTTCGGTACTAACATGATTAAACTAACTGCTGATGTTTATCAGTGCTTTAGTACTATCATCTTATATTTTTTTTTAAATGAGATTGAAAAGACTTTAAGGGACAATAGTATAAAAAAATAGATGAAAACAGACGATACCATGACAAAACAGAAAAAAAACGACGAAAAGACGAACAACCGTCTACAAAACGTTACATTTGAAACTAAACACAAACTCCACCAACTACAACGGAGGTTATCAGGTACTCTGGAAGAGCGTGGAGAGACTGCTCAACATGTGGCATCCTTCGTTTGATTTTTTGCATATAGTAATTATGTGAAAAATCTCATTCGGTGATGTAACAATCGAGACACAGAGAAATAGATTGTAGCTAAGACAATTTGAACATATACGTTGAGGTTTGTGACACAGCTTTTCCATACTGGTCAAATATATCATGATTTTTGAAGTAACAACTTAATCTTTATTATTTAGAATTTTTGTTTCAAACGCAGTCCTTTTTTGACACTAACATAGAAAACTCAAACTCTAAAATGTCGTATTAAGTGAAAGATATATACAGGAGCTGTTGGAATGTTTCTACATAGAAATGGAAATTTCACAATGAGAAAGCTGAAATCACATTTTTTGTCTTTAAGTTTACCGACCTTCAGCGTTTATTTCAAGATGTAATATAAGTAAAGATATGAGACAAACATGCCTGAATTAACGACATTAACAGGCACTAATCTTTTTGAACCAGATGGATGCGCATTTCGACAATAAATGTCTCTTCATTGATGTTCGAAGTACGAAAGCATTTATAACAAATAAAAAGATTATAAACCATAAAGGAAAACAGTGTCGTCAAAGGCGGACAAGAAATCAGAGTTTTTCATGAGGGATATGTATTCCTTAATTGAAAATGGTTTTCAAAACAGGAAATTACACAAACATAATATCTGTATTTCTATGCCAGTACCGAAATACTTACTACTGGTTTGGTGATACCCTCGGAGGCTTACAGTCCACATGTAGAGGTATCGACCAAAGTTAACGTAAACTGAACCAATCTTTCTGCACAATATGTACATTTCGATAAGAGATGCGTTAACCTTTACTCAATATATGTTCAATATAGTCATCAAACGTTTGGACTGCATGTCAGCTCAGTGGGCAGTGGACAGTGCTTTGGTAAAAGATACTTTTCTTTACTGATCCTTTGATAAATTGAAAATCAGTAAGATTCTTAGGGTCAAATCGATTTAACTAAATTCTACAACGAAGGTAGTAAGTAAAAGAAACCTAATAGAAACCTCATATGACAACTAAGTTCTTAATATAGGAAGTAAATATCGTGACACTGATTTAGATATTTTGTGTGGTGCTAAAAATATTTAGGCGGATTGAATAATTAAGAATTTTATACATCATTGGCTTTCAAATTATTGGTTTTGAGTGTTCCTGATAAAAGAAAATACAGAAAAGCGCATCTGACGCATTAAATTATAAGGCGTTTTTTTTCATTTTCTATTTAGCTAGATTGAAATTAGAATTTAAATCTTTAATCATCATTTAATCAATTCAGGAAAATGACAAACAAAACATATACGTTATGTTTTTTTATATTTTAAGATATAATAAAATGTAAAATCGATGATGAGCTTACTTTGGTTGTGATTGACAAAGTGTCTAATAAAACTGAGAATGGAAATGTGGAATACGTCAAAGAGACAACAACCCGAGCAAAAAGAAATTATCAGCCGAAGGCCACCAATGGTTCTTATAAAAATAAAAACTCCCCACTCTGTTGTGAGCCTCAGCTAGCTCCTAAATTAATAATTAAAACAAGTAATTAAGAATATAACAAGAAGGAGATGAGGCATTCTTTTCATTGAGTGGTCGTGTTTCTCAATAGATATAGCTAGGTAATTACTTGAACTTAAAGGTAATATCAGGCATAAAATAAAGAATAACAATACATGGCTATTAGTATGAGAAACAACAAAAGAACTCTGTGATATGAGTAAAAGAGAGACGAAAGATACAAGAGGGACAGTCAAATATAAAATGCATTATACCGACGTTCTCAACGCGTGCTTCTTGAATGAAGCAACGAATTAAATATGGAAAGAAAGATAACTGCTGCACTACATTTTACTTGCGTGGTGCTTACGTTGTGTAACTAGAATAAACCAGAGTAAGGGATCGTATACCTTTCAAACTAAGACATGACAGAAGGAAAAAAGAAATATACAGCTTTACCTTAAAAAATATCAATAGCAATGTTTATTTGGTCTTTTTTTTTTTGTTGATTCGAGCTTCACTGATGTGTCTTTTGTAGACGAAACGCGCGTCTGGCGTTATTACAAAATGTAATCCTGGTATATATGATGGGTTTATTTGCTTAACTATATCTCAAGTATTTGAACCTCATCAATAAAATAAAATTGAGAATGGAAATGGGGAACGTGTCAAAGAGACAACAACCCGCCCAAATAAAAAACAACAGCAGAGGGTCACCAACAGGTCTTCAATGTAGCGAGAAATTCCCGAACCCGGAGGCGTCCTTCAGCTGGCCCCTAAACAAATATATACTAGTCCAGTGATAATGAACGCCATACTAATTTCCAAATTGTACACAAGAAACTAAAATTAAAATAATACAAGACTAACAAAGGCCAGAGGCTCCTGACTTGGGACAGGCGCAAAAATGCGGCGGGGTTAAACTTGTTTGTGAGATCTCAACCCTCCCCCTATACCTCTAACCAATGTAGTAAAGTAAACGCATAACAATACGCACATTAAAATTCAGTTCAAGAGAAATCCGAGTCTGATGTCAGAAGATGTAACCAAAGAAAATAAACAAAATGACAATAATACATAAATAACAACAGACTACTAGCAGTTAACTGACATGCCAGCTCCAGACTTCAACTAAACTGACTGAAAGATTATGATTTCATCATATGAACATCAGGCACAATCATTCCGGTTAGGGGTTTAGTATCATACCATCATAACATATATGAGAAGAACATAACCCGTGTCATGCCAACAACTGTTTTTAGAATAAATGTGTTTAGTTCCGATGCAAAGACCTTATCAGTGACTCAATATTAACGCCAAAATATGCAATCTTTAATGACTTGACAACAGTATCGTAATTATATCCCTTCTTAATAAGTCTATTCAAAGGTTTTGTAAGTTTCTGAGGTGAATACTGACACCTTTGTGCTTTATAAAGAATATTACCATAAAAAATTGGATGTGAAATACCTGAACGTATTAGAAGTCTGCATGTTGAGCTATATTTACGAATGATGTCTTTATACCGATGATAAAATTTAGTAAATGTTTTGACTAGTTTGTGATATCGAAAACCCTGGTGTAATAATTTTTCAGTAATACATAAATTTCTCTCCTTAAAATCTAAAACATTGTTACATACACGAGCGAATCGTACAAGTTGAGATATATAAACACCGTAATCTATAATACGAATTGTTTCAAGACACTTCATGTTCTGAATATCGACCGTTAACTATGAGATCTGGTCTTACTGTAGTAACCAGTTATAAGGATAAAAAAGAAAAAAAGTCTATAATTTATTGTTCTATTTCACATATTTTGATCGGTGAGAAAAAAAATCTCATAACCAGTGAGATATATGTTCTCGGCAAATGATTGGTCAAAATTTAATTAAGACGTAAAATTTGCTTGGTTTCTTCTAAAGTTCTTATTGTGACGTCATAGAAAAGGCGATATTGCATCAAGTGTTGAGACAAAGACGAAACACCTGATGGAAAGAATAAAGTATTATGTAGAAGGCTAAATCAGATTAAACAGGTTATAACCCCTATTTTTATCTTCCGATTGACTGACGAACATGTCCGTATTTTTTTTATCCTTATAACTGGTTACTACAGTAAGACCAGATCTCATAGTTAACGGTCGATATTCAGAACATGAAGTGTCTTGAAACAATTCGTATTATAGATTTTGTTATCGAAGGTGTAAACATAATCGTTAACGCATGTATATATATATTTTTTTTAAATAAAAACTTTCACATTTGTTAGTTGATACAGACAGATTTCGAGATAAAAGTTGATTGGTTTAGCTTATACTTCTCACATTAACCAGTTGTTGGAAAAAAATGTGAAAAATGAAAAATGAAGAGTCAACAGAAACAGGTTTGTTTATAGTGTAACTTATTTATCTAATGACTTATATTGTGTGATAAGCTTTTTCTTTCCAATAACATCAAGTATTGTTACTAGGAATAAATGTTTGAAAATCAAATGTGTTTGCATGTTAACATTATCAATTGACCAAACTTTACCATTTCTCATCATATTTATTGAAATCGTAATTAACTCATTCAGAGATTTAAAGTGATATAAGTGAAGTTCTATATAACCATAGAGTATATTATATTTGTTAGCCTAGTTTTAAACTAACTAATTTCGACAGTGATTTTTATAAAATATTTATATTTAACTTTTCGAAATCAATTCAATTATTATTAATTTTTTTTAATTAGATATGGATATATTTTCATAGCATAGTCTTAATGACTATGTTTCGTATTTAGTTAACCAAGTTGTGTTGACGTATTCCTGAAGATTTGATTAGGGACTGTTCGTTTTGAATTTGCCTAGGAGTTTAGTTTTTTTTGTTATTGCACGTATAGTAATATAGGCGGATGAAGATAGTACTACTGCACGATGTTGTTATTTTCGTTTATGTTATCAACATTGGAGGTACGTAATAAACAAAACATTTTTAAAAATACTTTCGTTAGGAATAAAGATCAAATGATATTTAATGTAATACTTGTAGTTCTTAAAACTTTGTGATTTTGCAAAACAAAGTTTATACTTCATCAAAAACGGTTGACCAGTTATTCAGTCTCTGTGAATTTTCCTCGGAGTTCGGTATTTTTGTTATTTTACCTTTGACCTTAAATTGTAATTTCAAACTATTTTAGTGTTGAATTTTGATACTTTTGAATTCAATTTTACCTAGATGGAAATCTGTAGATTGCTTTCTATACATCAAAGTAAAAAAAAAATGTTATACCCCATAATTTTGATGGATTCAGAATAACGTTGCTCATTAAGTATTCTTCCCAAAACCATTAATTCTAAAAAAAAAAAAAAGTCTATTTAAACAGTTATTGTCCCTAAAATTCTTGATTAAACGCTCATAAAACTGACAAAAAGCATATTTTTTTTCTATTACAGGCTTTCATATATCTACATGTACAATTGGAAGACCCTACATTGATAGCGCACATCATGGATGTTACTGGTTGGTCAAAACGCGACAGAGTTTTAAGGACAGCATGAACATTTGCCAGACAGACAATGGAAGTCTAGCTGCCGTTCCAAACCAGAAAGTTCTTGATTTTCTTAATGCATTTAGAAAAGATGACGGGTATACCATATAGTATAAAATTTTGTTCAATATACTTAACAAAAAAATTATAATCTTATATTTAATAACTAAAACGGAATATGAGAAATGTCAGTACAAGGCAAGACAAGTGAAAGGTTTCATCTGTGCTGTAAGTAATTACGGAGCAAATAGTTTGATATGATTTTTTTGCGTGTATATACAGTTTTATTAAAAACCCAAAGCTACAGGTTAAACATTAAAAAGAACATTGAAAGGTTTACCTGTTTATTTCCAGTTAAAAAAAACCCAAAGAACTGCTTTCAAAAATTATTTAATCATACTACTACTGTATAGTATAAAGGTTGTTATCCTCTCTAAAAAATTACCCTAGACGCTTTTTGATTTTTTTTTGCTATTCTGTACATAAAACATTTTGCAATTGTGTTCTTAAATGTTGATACGTTCGATTTTTAAAGTTTATTTAATCTTGAATGTACCAGGTGAAGTCCATAAACGCGTTTTTTTAGTCTTTTTTTTTCCTCTTACATGCATGTTATCAGACACATTCTATATGCATGATTACATTGAATTCCTCATAGAAATATGGGAAATATGAGAATTGGGAAGGTACCCATTTGTAGAACTGGTCCGTAGGATGATGATCACTATATTATATATCCTGTGAATGAAATTGATATACAGGCGTTTGAAGCCAAATTTAAACTTTATATCCCTATTGACTATTTACCTCATTACTAAAGTCTTTTCTGTGAATTTATATATGACTTTTAAAATGTGTTAGTATGGGCGTTAATAACCAAGGTAAATCCAGAAAAAGCGTTTCAGACTCACTAAAGTGCCGTTTTTATTTGATATATCCATGTTATACCAGGTTTAACCCTCCATTTTTTCCTAAAATACCAAGTCAGAAATATGGCAGTTGTTATCAAATAGTCCGTTTCTATGTAAGGTGGCGTCTGCTTTTGTAGCGTCAGTGTTTTTGTTGTTCCATTGTTTTCCTCTGATAGTTGATGTGTTTCCCTTGGTTTAGGTTTGTGACCCGGATTCGTTTTCGCTTAATCGATTGATAACTATTGAACACCGGTATACTACTGTTTTTTATACATACTATCCAATATCATCAAAAAATGTAATATACATAATAATGTTGTATAGTTAAGTTATGATTACGTTGATGGATATTTTATGAAATTATCATGTTATGCAGTCTTTAGTGGCTATTTTCCAATTAAACTAAGTGAACTATGTACATTAATATCAGGTATCAGAAGTTAATATACAGGACTACTAGTTCTTAAGAATAAAACGCATAATGATTTAAAGACTGATGACACAGAATTCATAATAACAAAAGTATCATAGATACCAGGATTCAAATTTGTACAATAGACGCGCGTTTCGTCTAAAAAACATGTTAGAAGACATATCAGTGACGCTCGAATCCAAAAATTGTTTAAGATACAAAGTTGGAGAGCTACAAAAATGTATCCTGAGATAAAAGAGTTTTATTATTGAGAAAATCTCAAAGTTTTATTGTTCATAATTCATGACATAGATAGTGTGAGACCTTTACTCTGTGTATTATCCCATCAGCAGGTGTCTAGTTGGATTTTAAAACTTAAGATTTTATAATAGTAAAGTCTTGGATTTCTTGATAATAATAAAAATCCGATAAAGAAGGTACAATAAACAGTTATTATGTAAAATTGAGATTGGAAACGGGGAATGAGTCAGCTCGACCAATGTATAACATTGCAGTTGCTTATTGGATGTATATCGTATTCTGCCAATTTTGCACATGAAACTTGTTATAATTAAATTCATATGTAAATGGTATCTTTGATACAGTTGATTTCTTCTGTACGGACTTAAAAAGGGGCAAAAATTACCAGAGGGACTGTCAATCTCATTGATCTAAAATTAACTGTCATCACCATGGCTAAAAAAAAGAAAAAAGACTTGTTATAGTACACGAGACACAACATAGAAAACTAAAGTCTAAGCACCACGAACCCCACCAAAAAATGGGTGATCTCAGGTGCTCCGGGAGAATAAGCAGATCCTGTTCCACATGTGGCACTCGTTGTATTGCTCATGTTATTACAAACCCGGTAAATATTCCAATTAACATGACTTTTGTTTCGTTTTGAAGAATTCAGTTTGAAACCTTTTATATTGGTTATAAAACGGTCATCAATGGTTCACTTAAAACACTGGATGGTAAGGAACAGACATGGGCGACATGGGAGACTGGAGAACCAAGCGGCTCTGGACCATGTGTATCATCTAGTTTTGAAAATGGTCGATTCTGGGATGAAAAGTGCACTATGTTAGCTAAGGCAATTTGTCAACGTTTAGGTATGATTTTTGTATCATTAAAAATTTATTTTGCTTTTTTTTAATTTCCAAATGATTTAAGCGAACGAAAAGCTTAAAGAGAAAATAAATTTCAACAGGATGATTCATTTTACAGTCACTTACAGTCACTAAGACATTTCAAAAAAACCAACAGTAAACCAGCATTCCAAATACTTAAAAAGATAATAGCATAAAAATAAATGTAATGCGTCCGAACACTTTTATGGATTTACCTACAATACTAGCTTATTTGGCATAAGAACATTGCTAATATTTATTTATAGATATGTAAATGGTTTAGGGGTCTTGTTTCTACCGATTATCAGGTTGTCGGATATTGATATTGTAAAATATCAGCTTCAAGTCACAGTATGAAGGTTTTATTTCAAGTGAGCGCTGCCTTCATATTGTTTGGAGCGACTGCTATTTGACAATCGCAATATGCAGATAACCTGATAATCGATTTATCGGGCTGTATTTGTGTCTTTTGGATGTGTTTTCTTTGTTTAACCAGCAAACCAGAAAAAATATTCGGGTCAAATGTTTCAACGTTGGTTGAAACAACATTACGTCGCTAATGTGTTCGGGTCACAGTTATTAATGCCGGATCAACGTATCTGTCGTCACAAAGCCGTTATATGCAATTTTATAAAAAGCTGAGTAGAGTAATGTAAACAATGGTATGACCGATGAAATTGAAAGATTATTTTCATATCATGACGATATGCTATCTCAGTCATTCTAGGTACAACCAATATTTGATGACCCACTACTCAGGTATTGCAAAAACTCCGCGCATATCCCTCGGATGTTTACTCCATTCACGAGGAGTGGAATAACAAAATGAATTAAATACGGAATAATGAAAGACTTAATTTATAATATTAACATGACACGACATTGTATATATTCTTTTGAATTTCTTTAACTCTTTTTGTTGTTTTGTTATTTTCGTGTTATTCCATATTTTTTTTTATCACGTTGTAGATATTTTATTTTTGTTGCAGATGATTTTAAAATTTCAACAACAGCTTCTACATTAAAACAAAATTCAATTACAACTGCGATAAATACAAAATTTAATGGAAGACCTACAATACAACCAACCAAAAGACAATCCACGAAAATTAAAACCACACAAACTCTAAATACAGTAGAAATATGCCAGTGCATGTGTAAAGATATAACTTTAACAACAGACGAAAGAGCTGAAATAGCAAGGAACATTTCAAGAAAACTTTCTGTAAATAAAAAGACTTTATCGTCAACTATTCGGTCTAAGACGTCAGCTGAGGACTTCAGGCCATCTGCAGCTAGAATAGGATATATCGGAGTTTTAGTTTTAGTTATAGTTTTTGGTGGACTTTTATTAATAGATGTTTTTTCTTTTCTAAAGTATATTTTTCGACTCTATAAAGACTAGAAAAAATATTATAGGGTAGCGAAATTATTATAGCCTTTTTTATGCTGACAAGAGGTTATTAGATAAGAAAAAAAAACCAATCAATCAAATCAGAGAAGATTCCGCAATTATTTACATAATCAGAAATCTTGGAGAACATGATTTATATTGGACATTGTCTAGCTTTCAATAACCATAAATACTATAAGACTGGTACTGTTTGTGTTTACAATTTTGTTTGTGCTTAGTACAAATCTGACGAGTTCTGACCTCTAATACACGTTTGTGTCTAAGGAAATAAAATATTTTGTCTTGTCTTTTGCCCTTTCCGAACGATTTTGAAAGTTTATTCTTATGTTGATAAACACTACTGTCACCAATTTCCCAGGATTGAGATAAACAAATTATTAAGCACTAACAATCATTTATAACCGGGTCACATTCTTTATATATCTGCCTCTCCAAATGAATTTTCTTATGCCGGGTTCCCTATTAAATGGTTCTATTCCTCAGTAAAGCAAAACACAATTTTACTTTATATATCTCACTGTCCAAAGGAATGTTCGTATGCCGGGTTCTCTTATTAATGGGTCTATTATTCCTCAGTAAACCAAACACAGTTGTATTTTCTATATCTCTACGTCAAAGTTTTCCTATGCCAGGTTCCTTTATAAATGGTTCTATTCCTCAGTAAAGCAAAACACGATATATCTTTATATATCTGCCTGTCCAAAGGATTTTGTTATGACAGGCCAGGTTTCCTTATTAATTGATCTATTATCTCAGTAGAGCAAAACACAATTGTGCTTATATCTGCCTGTCCAAAGCAATTGTCCTATGCCAGATTGCCTAATGTGTGGTTCTATTACTGAGTAAAGCAAAACACAACTGTACTTTATATATCTCCACGCCAAAGCAATTTTCTTATGCCAGGTTCTATTATTGATGGTTCTATCCTCAGTAAAGCAAAATACGACGGGTGCCACAGTAGAGCAGAATCTGCTTACCCATCTGAAGCACATTATACCACCCCCAAGTTTTTGGTGGTGTTCGTGTTTTAAGTCTTTCATTTTCTATGTTTTGTCTTGTGTACTGTTGTTTGTCTGTTGTCTTTTCCTTTTTTAACCTTGGCTCTGGTATCTTTGGCCCCTCTTTTGTACTGTGTATATCTCCTCGCCAAAGGAATGTTCTTATGCCAGGTTCCCTAATTAATGGATTCATTCCGCAGTAAAGCAAAACACAATTGTACTTTATATTATATCTGTTTTGTTCTCGCATCGTTGTCAATAAAATGGAATTTGATGCGACTGTCAAACAAGTGAGAGGTTTATAGCTATAAAACCAGGTTCATTCTATCATTTTCTACACACGAAAATGCCTGTACCAAGTCATGAATATGACAGTTGTTGTCCATTCGTTTGATGTGTTTTATGTTTTGATTTTGCCATTTGATTAAGGTCTTTCCGTTTTGAATTTTCCTCGGAGTTTGGTATTTTTGTGATTTTACTTTTTTTTTATATATCTGCCTGTCCAAAGGAATTTTCTTTCGACGGGTTCCCTTATTAATGGTTCTATTCCTCAGTAATGCCCGCGTCACACTGTCCCGATTTTTATATACGATGGACACCCGAATGCGAAAATTGTAAGTTCGTACGAAGTCGTTCCCGATCTCGTTAAAATAACAAAAAGTGACCGAAGCAAGTACGATGAATAACGAAGTCTATACGATGGTGCCGAAATTATATACGATAGCAAAAGATGGACATACGAAGGTTAACCGAAGACGGGTATTTAAGCTTCATATCTCAGCCGAAGCCTACACGATGGATCACGAAGGCTACACGATGGATTACGAAGGCTACACGATGGATTACAATGATGGCGCGATGGCCATACGATGTCTAAAAGATGACGTGTACAGCTTACGATGCATTCTAATTATATAACGATGGCATCACGCGTTTTAAATTGTTTGATCAATATTGAATATATATGATATGTACATTTCATTTCTCGTTTAATCATAAGACGGAAGACCGTGGGCTTGAAGGGTAAAACTTGACTCTGAGTCTCTGCATATAATGCCACCAAAATCTGGTAAAATACATGTATATACATAATACAAGTATACAAACGATCTAAAAATGCGTTCTACCTGTTTTGAACTTTTTATGATACGAACAGAATTTCGACAACATATCGTTTCTGTACAAGTCTGCCATGCATGTCGGGAAATCGATCTTTTTGTCTAATTCTTATAAAACTTAGTTTATTATCCCCTCGCCTACTACATGTAAGTTGCGTGCAGATAAAATTGTTATGGACACTCTAGAACCAAAATGCTCAAAACTTGGTATGGTGTTACTCGTTAAGAATATCTTAAGCGCTATTGACTTTAAAGTTCAAAGGTCAAGGTCACAGTGGCAGTTGTAATACAAGGCAATATAACCCTTGTGAACACTCTAAAACCAATATGCTTCAAAAGATTTTAACCACATTTGGTATATTGTTCCTCCTTGTAATGATCTGACATTTCAAAGGTCAAGGTCATGCAGATGGACTTGTTTTTTCTCCTTGAAATAGCATAATACACAGGAAATTTGTTGCTCATTTTTTTACCTGCTGGTTCTAAAGACAATATTAAAGGTATTTCCAGTTACTGAATGTTTTGGTTGATTTCTAAAAAAAAAAATAGTTTATGTATCGAATATGCATATTCAATTTACCATTTTCTGCATGTGTCATATACAAATATAGTGTCCATATTTGTCCCCAATATGTTACATACGAGCGGATGCCACGCTCGGCATTGCCTTGTTTGAACTGCAAAATGTGTGCACTAGTCTGAATAATCACCCATAATTATGTCCATGTTTACTGATCTATCTTAAAGGTAAGGTAATGGGTTCGTTGATCCCTTTTATTCAAAAAGAGCTCTTTCCAGGAGAATATCATAATAATATAGACAAAAGGAATAATGTGGGGAAAGCAACAAATGCGGCAAAATATGACATATAAAAAACATAATGGTTATGGAGTAAACATTCGTGTGACAACAACTCAGACGATACATAAAAAATCAGAATAATGAAGAAAAAGTTGGTTTCCCTATATACGTGTACGTGCAGTGTTGGTGTACGAGGCGCGTTTAAGATTTTCATTATGTTTACTTGATATGAAAAATTGAAAAAAATTATATTTTACTTGTAAAAGTCAATCCTGAGCCTGTAATAGCTGCTCTTCTTGTTCCATTTGAATTAATAGAAACAACGCGGTCGCCTTTCTTGTTCTCATAGAATCATATGATATGAGCTGCATGTTTTGTGAACGTCTTTCTTAACTGTCGTATTAGACTGACCAGTGCATATCGCGCATGGTACTTTAAATGTATTTTAGCGCGAAAATTAACTTACATTTACATTTAGCTGGATTTATTGCCGTCGTAGTTCCATCTTGTCGCCTTCGTACTTTTATTCGATGGCAACACGACGGGATTACGAGGTCTTCACGAAGTCGTGTTGCCATCGTAAGACCTTCGGGTAGCTTCGTGATTCATTCGTGTAGACATCGTAATGTCAAAACTGCCAGATGGAAACGATGGAAACACGAATGCAATACGATGTTCAAAAATGCATTCCCGGTGACATTACGATGGTGAGGAAGGTGATACGAACTCAATACGAACCCTCAACATCGGACGCACCTTCGGGGATTTTTTAACATGTTAAAAAATTTAGAACCCTTCCCGAAGTTGTCCCCGAAGGCTAGAAAAAGTGGCCGATGGTTCTACGATGGTTAAAGATGGCACTACGAATAGCCCGATCTGGATACGATCAGTCCCGATTTTGAAAATTCCATAATCGTGTTGCCATCGGCGTAAAAATCGGGACAGTGTGACGCGGGCATAAAGCAAAACATAATTAAACTTTATACGTTTGCCTGTCCTAAGTAATTTTCGTACGCCGGGTTCTCTAATTAATGGTTATATTCCTCAGTAGAGCAAAAGTAAAGTGTACTTTATATGTCTGCCAGTCCAAAGGAATTTCTTATGCTAGGTTCCCTTATTAACTGTTTTATTCCTCAGTAAAACAATTGCACTTTATATGTCTGCCAGTCCAAAGGAATTTTCTTAAGCCCAGTTTCCTTATTAATGGTTCTGTTCTCTCAATAAAGCAACAAAAAAACCGTGCACTTTATATATCTGCCTGTCCAAGGCAATTTTCTTATACCGGGTTGTCTAATTGATGGTTCTATTCCTCAGTAAAGCAAAACACTATTGTACTTTATATATCCGCCTGTCCAAAGGATTTTTGCTATGCCTGTAAAATGGCCAAATTAAAAGTTCTATTCTCTAAGTAAATCAAAACACAATTGAACTTTATATATCTGCCTGAACAAATGAATTTTCTAATGCCGGGTTACATTTTAATGTTGTGTTTCTGTTGTGTCGTAGGTCTCCTCTTATATTTGATGTGTTTCCCTCAGTTTTAGTTTGTTATCCGGATTTTTTTCTCAATCAATTTCTGAATTTTTAACAGTGGTATACTACTGTTGCCTTTATTTTTTTACCTAATATACGGTTCTTAACCTCAGTAAAGCATTACACAATTGTACTTTATATATATATATATATATATATATATATATATCCACTCCAAAGAAATTTTCTTATGCCGTCTTACCTAATCAATGATTCTTAACCTCAGTAAAGCATTACACAATTGTGGGCGTCTTGATAAGTGTATAAGGGTGAAACGTTAAACACGTTAATGGTTCAATACATCATTATATAAGAAAATGCCTGTGCCTAGTCCGAAAAATAACAGTTGTTATCCTTTCGTTTGATGTGTTTGCACTTTTTGATTTTGCCATTTGATTTGGGAATTTCCGTTTTGAATTTTCCTTGGAGTTCAGTATTTTTCTTTTTTCCATATCATATTATAACTTAAAACAATAGTTTTATTGCTGCTAGTAATCATTCACGAGTAGTGTTTCTTACACAATAATGGTCCTTGGAATAGTGAAAGAAAAAGTTTAGATTGTATGAAAGGTTCAGTACTAAAACTTAGGAAATCATCAAATTTTAGAAATCTAGAATTAAAAGCACCTTAACATTTCTTTTCTGTGTTTTGCATTAATCTTTACCCTTTTCGATTAAACCATAGATGGTATTACATCTATGATTACACGTATTTCAACGTTGCATTTGGTATTGACTTTGTAATATCCAAATAGTCCAGCTTCGAGAATAATTATAAAATATAAGATGTACAATTGCGTATATGGCTTTAAATTTTCAAATGGTTTTGGCTCGATCATCTCTGACAAGATCTGATTTGTCGTCTGGTTTTAAATTTCCATTTAGTGTTGCCTCGTGCATCACTAAAGATACATTATTTATCAAATTTCGCATCTCATTTTGAAATTTAAATTAATTTTACCTCGAGCATCACTGGATCGGGTTTTGAATTTCCAAATATTTTTACTTTCAGCATTACTGACGACACAATTTTTTGTCGAAATTCTGATCTGATACAGACAAACTGGAACCATTTAATGTTGTTATTTTTATAACAGAATACAATGCAATATAATGTTAAATATCTACAATTATATACAGAAAAGACAAGCTGAAGTGAATGTAAAAATATATAAAACATGGCATTCTTCTTGATGGGTTTACATTTGTTAGCGTTTGTCATATTGTGTTTCATTCAATCTCACCTTAAACTAACATAAAATATCTTATACTTTTTGAAATTCATCGACGTGGAAATTTCGGGAAATTTTTTTACATAAATATCGACCTGTAAAATTGGTGTGTACACATATTGATGCTGTCATCTATGACAAAACAATAAATACTTTTCATGCGAATGTTTCGAGTGTTTTAATAAACAAATATATAACATATGCTAATTCGTTAAATTCGTACATACATTTTACCTATTTTTAATTGATTGTTAAGTTCAAAGTAAAACTTGTAAATATAAGTGGTAAGCGTACAGCATGCCGGTAAATTGAAGAACAAAAATAAAACAAACAAACAAACTTCATGGTGTATAACGATGCTAAACTATAGTTTCTTGTGAAGGGTTGTCTCATTTGCAATCAAACCAGATCTTCTTAGTTTTAGAATCGTGTGGAATACATAATAATACAATATGTCAAAAATAACATTATGAACAATATGAAGAATAAAACTTTATAAAAATGAAAAAACGTAAGTTGTTATGGTTTTTTTGTTTCATTTCTCTCCTGATTTTCTGCAATTGTATTACAGTGGAATTGTACTTTCTGTCGTTTGATAGTCTGGTTTCAGTGTGGTCATTCTGTTTAGCAACAATGTAAGCTTAATTCAGGAGCCATTGTAAAGCTGGAATGCGATCGGTAAGTATTGGCTTCGGAAATTTGACGAAAAATATAATGATGCCGTTCTTGTATGTAAATGTTTTAGATATAAACCAACTACCACAATTTTATCAGAAAATTATAGATACGTGGGCAGGAGACATTCAGAAGGTTGATTCACCTCCATATAAAAGTGCTATTTTAAATACAAGGATATTTGGAAACTCTTCTATTCGTTTCAAAAATAAACCATTGTTTCACTCTTCTTTTTTAAAAAGCGGTATCACAACTATCCAGTACATTTGGAATTCAGAAACTACAGATAGCTGTAATGAAATTTATAGGAAGCTGATTGATCGGCGAAATTGTATTTCCGAATTTTCAAAAATAAAAAAAGGCAATTCCTAAAGATTTCGTGCAAATTTTGAAATCTTGCAGAAACCAGAATTTGCATTATGAAAGTAAATTAAAGATATCAAATGACCTTGAGATCATTAACCTAAACAACCAAAAAATCAAACCACCAAAGTTAAAACTCAATTATATTCGTACGGTTTTAAATAAAGATGTATCTTCAAAATGTCAAATTAAGTGGGAGGAAATATTTAGAACAAATATACCTTGGGAAAATATGTGGTCGGGATTAAAATATTTGAAAATTGAAAATAAAGTTAAAGAATTCCAATGGAGATCCTTGCACAATATTTTATATACTGAAGAAAGATTAAAAAAAATGAAGATATCAAATGGAAAATGCCACATTTGTCAAAATGACAATAATATAGAAACCCTGCAACACTTATTTTTCAGTTGTAGTACATCACAGTTAATTTTAATAAACCTCCAAGAAATACTTATCAAATCAAACATAGGAATAAACAATCCTTTTGGTGAAAAGGACGTTTTATTGGGTAAAAACACGGGAGAACTAAAATATGATAATTTTTTAAACATAATTATCTTATATTTTAAATGGACACTATGGAAAATTAGGAATTCAACAAAATTTAACAAAACGCCTAAAACACCACAAGATATTTATAAAATCTGGAAACAAAACTTGAAAATTAATCTTAAATTTGTTCTTCTTTTGAAAGGCGTTGATATCATTGATAAGACAAATTTGGAGTCTGTAATAAAGAAAATTTAGGCATTTAATATAGTATAATATAGCTTGAGTCAAAGTACAATTTTTTATGGTTTATAGTATTAGAATATCGATTGTATCAATTTATATAAACATAAAAAAAAGTAATAAAAAAGTATTAGCCTATCATGTTTGTTGTAGTAAATGCACATCTTTTATGTGGGTATCTTATACTTATTTACTTACTATTTTGTATTAAATTATAGAACTGTTAGATGCTTCTAACATTATATTGTTATATTTTTTACACTAAATGTAAATCCAAGGTTGAAAGTGGACTCCTTTTTTTTTATTACCTTCTATTTCCCCTGGATAGATGGTTTCACTTTGTAAACAGGGACCATTAGCCTGATCCTGGACGACTAAGGTACACAGGAAATATTTAAGAATAAAACTATTATATGTCTTAAAAAAAAAAAGAATAAAACTTTATAAAAATGAAAAAACGTAAGTTGTTATGGTTTTTGTTTCATTTCTCTCCTGATTTTCTGCAATTGTATTACAGTGGAATTGTACTTTCTGTCGTTTGATGACTGGCTTCAGTGTGGTCATTCTGTTTAGCAACAGATGTAAGCTTTACATATATGAGGGACCGAAGATGTGAGACCATTACAGCTGTACCAAGTACATATTTTATATGTTCTCTTGTTCTAAAAAGAGCAATTCGATAAAAGAGGAAAATTGTCATTGATATCTTAAGTTTTTGAGATGTAGCAACACTTTCAGAAGTTGTTTAGTAGTTGGATTTGGAATGAAATTTTGAATGTGAACGTTCTGTAATCAACTTGATATTTTATCACTGCTTTATTATGGCAATAAGAATCGCTGCTTATCTTTTTTTCTGGTTTAATTGCCAAAACCTGAACTTTTTGGTGATAATTGATAACACATCTATATGTATTAAAATCAGTTTTGTAAATTCTTATCAGTGTATTAAATTAAATTTTCTGGTATAATTGCAGAAATCTTAACTGTTTGGTAAATAAATTATAACACATCTTTATATGTAAAATGATCGTTGTAAATTCTTGTCAGTGTGTTAAATGAAATGCGCAAGACTTTATAATATGAAAAATATATTTATTAAAAATGAATTTCTCATATCAATGCAAAGAATAATCTACTGACATACATTTTATAAAGAAAATCGTAAGGAACTTTATAAAAATACGAAATTGAAACATCTTTTAGAAATGACAGTTATAGCCATTTTTAATATTTTAATCAATTTATAGATGTAACATGATTATGGTCAATAAAATGTTTTGGGTCATCATCATAAATATAATTTCTACAACTAGATTTTTCCCATGGTATTGGCAGATTGACGAAAGCAAATATACTATGTATGATTTACAATTTGGGAATGCAATATAGGCGTGTAAGGATAGACACTTATAAAGTCAATAATACATTTGTGTTTATCCTGTTTGTGTCAATTCTGAATGATTTAGATTCCTTTCGATAGCTTTACCAGTGCTTTCAATATTTCAATAAACATTAGAAGTATGGCTAAATCCCCCCCCCTCTCCCCGGTATGTGTTTCTCTCACAGATTCATATTATCAAGTTGTTTTAAGTTAAAAACATAATTCTAACAGATTTTCAATAATTTAACATACATCAATAGAAAAACAAAGAATATGGATAGTTTACTACAAACAAAAAGTCTTAATAATATACTTCTGAAAGATTTGTTATAATTTAACATACATCAATAGAAAAACAAAGAATATGGATAGTTTACTACAATCAAAAAGTCTTAATAATATACTTCTAACAGACATAAATAGAAAAACAAAGGAAATGGGGTATCAATGTATGACACAAAATCAGTACCTGCGCAGCAAAAACACAAACAGGAACGGCGCTTTTATTGCTGTTCTTCTTCTCAACGTCACAACAAGGACTTCAACACGGAGTAAAAAACTCACTTCACTGCAAGTTGAAAACGGCTCATAGCAGTGGCTTGAGCAGAAAATCTTTCCAAAACTAATTCGGACAGACTTTGCAAGATGTTACACATCAAATGGGGTTCGGTAAAAAAAAGAACATTCTGTCTAGATAAAACACTTCTAAAGGACTCAACAATTTTATATGCATCCATGACATATTATTCCGCATTTTAAATTTTTTTAATACAATTTTCAAGGTTTTCAAGATTTTGTATAACCACAACTTCATCTGTGTCTTGGATGACATTAAAAATCTAAATATTTCCCAGTATTTGGGCCTTATTCTAAAAAAATACCTTCATATGCATTTCATTGAAGAATACTTAAAATTTCTCCAAAAATATCAGGATTGCCAGAATTACAGTACTCTAGCCTAAGATAAATGGATATTCTGTTCTTTTCTCTTGTTCTGAAAAGAGCAATATGACAAAACAGGAAAAGTGTCATTTATATCTAAAATATGCGAGATGCAGCAAAACTTGTAGTAGTTGTCTTTTAGTTGTATTTGGAATCAAATCTTGAGCTCGTCTTTTTATTGTCATAAAATTCATATCTTATCACTGCTTTTGTATGGCAATATGAATCGCTGCCCTATCTTGTCTTTTTTTTCTGGTATAATTGCAGAAATCTTAACTGTTTGGTAAATAAATTATAACACATCTTTATATGTAAAATGATTGTTGTAAATTCTTGTCAGTGTGTTAAATGAAATGCACAACACTTTATAATATGAAAAATATATTTATTAAAAATGAATTTTTCATATCAATGCATAGAATAATCTATTGACATACATTTTATATAGAAAATCGTAAGGAACTTTATAAAAATACGAAATTGAAACATCTTTTAGATATGACAGTTATAGCCATTTTTAATACTTTAATCAATTTATAGATGTAACATGATTACGGTCAATAAAATGTGTTGGGTCCATCATCATAAATATAATTTCTACAACTAGATTTTTCCCATGGTATTGGCAGATTGACGATAGCAAATATACTATGTATGATTTACAATTTGGGAATGCAATATAGGCGTGTAAGGATAGACACTAATAAAGTCAATAATACATTTTTGTTTATCCTGTTTGTGTCAATTCTGAATGATTTAGAGTCCTTTCGATAGCTTTACCAGTGCTTTCAATAAACATAAGAAGTATGGCTAATCCCCCCCGTATGTGTTTCTCTCACAGATTCATATTATCAAGTTGTTTTAAAAAAAGTTAATAACATAATTCTAACAGATTTTCAATAATTTAACATACATCAATAGAAAAACAAAGAATATGGATAGTTTACTACAATCAAAAAGTCTTAATAATATACTTCTAACAGACATAAATAGAAAAACAAAGGAAGTGGGGTATCTATGTATGACACAAAATCAGTACCTGCGCAGCAAAAACACAAACAGGAACGGCGCTTTTATTGCTGTTCTTCTTCTCAACGTCACAACAAGGACTTCATCACGGAGTAAAAAACTCACTTCACTGCAAGTTGAAAACGGCTCATAGCAGTGGCTTGAGCAGAAAATCTTTCCAAAACTAATTCGGACAGACTTTGCAAGATGTTACACATCAAATGGGGTTCGGTAAAAAAAAGAACATTCTGTCTAGATAAAATACTTCTAAAGGACTCAACAATTTTATATACATCCATGACATATTATTCCGCATTTTAAATTTTTTTAATACAATTTTGATATGTCATTGGTATTGTATATTTTCAAGGTTTTCAAAATTTTGCACAACCACAACTTCATCTGTGTCTTGGATGACATTAAAAATCTAAATATTTCCCAGCATTTGGGTCTTATTTTAAAAAAATACCTTCATATGCATTTCATTGAAGAATACTTAAAATTTCTCCAAAAATATCAGGATTGCCAGAATTACAGTACTCTAGCCTAAGATAAATGGATATTCTGTTCTTTTCTCTTGTTCTGAAAAGAGCAATATGACAAAACAGGAAAAGTGTCATTTATATCTAAAATATGCGAGATGCAGCAACACTTTTAGTAGTTCTTTTTTAGTTGTATACGGAATGAAATCTTGAGCTCGTCTTTTTATTGTCATAAAATTCATATCTTATCACTGCTTTTGTATGGCAATGTTAATCGCTTTCTATCTTGTCTTTTTTTCTGGTATAATTGCAGAAATCTTAACTGTTTGGTAAATAAATTATAACACATCTTTATATGTAAAATGATTGTTGTAAATTCTTGTCAGTGTGTTAAATGAAATGCACAACACTTTATAATATGAAAAATATATTTATTAAAAATGAATTTTTCATATCAATGCATAGAATAATCTATTGACATACATTTTATATAGAAAATCGTAAGGAACTTTATAAAAATACGAAATTGAAACATCTTTTAGATATGACAGTTATAGCCATTTTTAATACTTTAATCAATGTATAGATGTAACATGATTAAGGTCAATAAAATGTGTTGGGTCCATCATCATAAATATAGTTTCTACAACTAGATTTTTCCCATGGTATTGGCAGATTGACGAAAGCAAATATACTGTGTATGATTTACAATTTGGGAATGCAATATAGGCGTGTAAGGATAGACACTTATAAAGTCAATAATACATTTGTGTTTATCCTGTTTGTGTCAATTCTGAATGATTTAGAGTCCTTTCGATAGTTTTACCAGTGCTTTCAATAAACATTAGAAGTATGGCTAATCCCCCCTCCCCCCCCCCCCCCCCCCCCGTATGTGTTTCTCTCACAGATTCATATTATCAAGTTGTTTTAAGTTAATAACATAATTCTAACAGATTTTCAATAATTTAACATACATCAATAGAAAAACAAAGAATATGGGTAGTTTACTACAATCAAGAAGTCTTAATAATATACTTCTAACAGACATAAATAGAAAAACAAAGGAAATGGGGTATCAATGTATTCATACACAAAATCAGTACCTGCGCAGCAAAAACACAAACAGGAACGGCGCTTTTATTGCTGTTCTTCTTCTCAACGTCACAACAAGGACTTCATCACGGAGTAAAAAACTCACTTCACTGCAAGTTGAAAACGGCTCATAGCAGTGGCTTGAGCAGAAAGTCTTTGCAAAAATAATATGGATAGACTTTGTAAGATATAACACACCAAATGGGGCCCGGTAAAAAAGAACATTGTCTAAATTACATACTTCTAAAAGATATTCAACAATTTTACATACATCCATAACATATAGTTCCGCTTTACACATTTAATTCAATTTGATATGTCATTAATATTGCATAATTTACATGGTTTTCAAAATTTTGCACAACAACTTCATCTGTGTCTTGGATGACATTACAAAGCTATATATTTCCCAGCATTTGGACCTTGTTTTACAAAGGATATAACCTAGTTAAATCAATTTAGTTTAGTATGCTGAATCAAAAGATATTTCTATATAAACATGTTAACACCAAAAAGAGATATTCATAACAGAACTTGCTAATTTCAAAAACATTTTACACCATAACCTGTTGGGTCAAACATTATAAATTAATCAGAAGTCCTCGATCAAATGCTGCTTTTATGCACTCCGTACTAATCAAATACTATTGAAGGAAACGTCATTCACTTAATCTATTGCTGTTAATAAAATCCTTACTAATAGGACATGTGCCTGATATTGATCATAAGATAGAACAGCATTGCATAGCAACTATGCTGTGACTTCTCCAAGCGATAAATTCAAGATGTCTGCACCTGCGTCATACGACATTGGTTTTTTTCACAAATAATTAATATAATATAATAAACTCATCATAGATACCAGGACTAAATTTTAAATATACGCCAGACGCGGTTTCGCGACTCATCAGTAACGCTCAAATCCAAAAAAGTAAAAAAAAAAAAGCCAAATAAAGTACGAAATTGAAGAGCATAAATGATGATATTTGTACATAGTGCCAAAGTATTCAATATAAATGTAAAATGATTACATAGTACTGGGGAAGAACATCTTTGAAGCTTATACAAATATATATAAAAAAAAAAGTGGTTGGACAACCCTATTTTAATTCTAATCTAGAAATTAAACGTGTGATAATCTATACTTGTTAAATCATTTCATATAATAAGTATACATTATTTAAAATTGTCCTTAATGTGGTACAGATTATTCCAGGGAAAACTAGTTTTTGTTTAATTTTTAGGTTTTACTTTTGTTTTGTTTCCTGTGAAATGTGTTGTGGGTGTTACGGTACCACTAACTTACAAAACCAGACGGTCAACGAAGTTCCTAAAAGTGTCTTAGTCATAGGCGGATCCACGGGGGCCCTGGCCCCCCCTTTCGTGGGAAAGATTTGGTTGATTATATAGGGAATCATTGAAGCATGACTGGAGCGGCCCCCCCTTAGGTCAGTCAGCGCCCCCCCCCCCCCCACCCCCTTATGAAAAGTTCTGGATCCGCCACTGTAAGTCATTGATATGACTTCATCCTGCTTGTGATACTCAAGCTATGATTTTATATCTTAATGAGATTATATTGAGACATATGATAGAAATTGATTTACCGTTTTAAGTTTTAAGAAAATGTGCAATTGATATTTAAGGAGCGAGACATGGAAGGATTATTCGAAATCGATATTGTCTGGATGTGAAAATACTACATAGTTATCCATTTCACATTTTTTCGTTTGCATAAAAACCTGACCTCGCAACATTTTTGAAGTAAGAGTTTCATGATTAAAAATTAATACCTCATCTATACCGTCAGAATTATCACTACATTGTAACTTAAAAACCCATTTCTCCTTAATGGGCGTCAAGTTGGTTACCTTTTCCCTATTCCCTATTCGTTACCTATTCCCTATTCCCTATTCGTTGCCTATTCGTTACCTATTCCCTATTCCCTATTCGTTACCTATTCGTTACCTATTCCCTATTCCCTATTCGTTACCTATTCCCTATTCCCTATTCGTTGCCTATTCGTTACCTATTCCCTATTCCCTATTCGTTGCCTATTCGTTACCTATTCCCTATTCCCTATTCGTTGCCTATTCGTTACCTATTCCCTATTCCCTATTCGTTACCTATTCGTTACCTATTCCCTATTCCCTATTCGTTACCTATTCGTTACTTATTTGATTTTTAATATCCTTCCCCCTTTTTAATTATGGCATGGAATAGTTTAATATGGCTGCCGTTACCATGGAAACGGCACAATTGTGAAAAAAATGAGTTTTTGGTTTTTGGTGAACTGTTTGGATATGCTTCAACTCAGAATCATCATATTTTAAAACAATGTAGGTGCCCACTATATACAGGTGTTGGATGATTTTGGCGATCATTGGAACTACTATGTTGCCATGGAAACTACACCAAAATTTTCAACATTGGAGTTGGAATTTCCAAAATAGGTCTTGTTACCATGGAAACAATGCAAAAAGGTCAAAAATTTCAAAAATAAGAATTTTCCGCAAACTGGATGAAACTTTACAGGAATGGTAACTGTCATAGGCAGAGTTGGATTTTGAAGTTAGAATTTTCAAAATGGCCGCCGTAACCATGGAAACAGCAAAAATATCAAAAATTCAAAATGTTCAAACTTAATGAAACTTTGCAAAAATGTTACTAGACATCTGTAGATGCTCTCTTTGACTTTGGAATTGTCAAAATGGCTGCCGCTCACCTGGTAATAGGGGGAAGGGGTGCCTTCCGTTATTGCTAGCAATTACAAATCTAGTTGTTAATAGTCTTACATATGGTAATAGTTCTGAATTGGTTGAGGTAAAATGATCTTTTTATGACCTATTTATATGTGTTTGTGCTCAACCGATCCTTTTACTTCATGTTCGATACGCATTTGTTCCTTACTTGTTTTTTATACGTTCTACCTTTTAACTGCTTTATGTCCGTATGTTTGAAGATGGATCTTGGTTCGACGGGATGAAATCACCGTGTTAGCGCTTGCGTAAAAACGAAGATGTGGTATGATTGCCAATGAGACAACACTCCACATTAGACCAAAATGACACAGAAATTATCAACTATAGTTCACTGTACGGCCTTCAACAATGAGCATAGCCCAAACCGTGTAGTCACCTATAAAAGGCCCAGACATGACAACCTCATACAATTCAAACAACAAAACTGACGGCCGTATTTCATATACAAAAAAATAAACGGAAATATGTAACACAAAAACAAACGATAACTACTTAATTTCAGGCTCTTGTCTAGGGACAGGCACATACTTACATAATGTGGTAGAGTTAAACATGTAAGCAGGGTGTACATCGTTTCGGAGCATGCTATTACCTTGTTTAATTCGTTCCATCACTCGCTTATAATTCGCTTATAATACGTGTATCTTACGTTGCACCTTTTAAAACATGATTTTCAATTGTTTTGTTGTCTCTGGTGGAAGATTTGGGCTCTTAGAGGTGATATAACTCTATAAGTGCATTTGTATCCGTTCCAGCGGTCGGATAATACCCTGTTAAATATTCGTTACTAATTCGCTTTTAAAAAGTTTGTTGTACGTTGCACCTTTTAGAAAAGGATTTCCAATTGTGTTCATATCTCTGGTGGTAATAATGTGTTCTTATAGATGAAATACCCCTATAAGCGCATATGTACTCGTTCCAGCGATCGGTTAATACCCTGTTACCTATTCGTTACCTATTCGCTTATAATACATTTTTTTATACGTTGCACCTGTTAGAAAAGGATTTTCAATTATGTCCAGGTCTCAGGTGGTAACAATGTGTTCTTAGAGATGAAATTACCATATTAGCGCTCATGTACCCGTTCCAGTGCTCGGTAAATAATCTTGTTACCTATTCGTTACCTATTCGCTTTTAATGCGCGGGGTATACGCTGCAACTTGAAATAAATCGTGTTTTAATTGTGTTCATGTCTGGTGGTAACAATGTGTTCTTAGAGATGAAATGACCCCATTAGAGCGCATGTACTCGTTCCAGCGCTCGGTAAATATACCTGTTACCTATTCGTTACTTATTCGCTTTTAATGCGCGGGGTATACGGTGCACCTTGAAATAAATCGTTTTTTAATTGTGTTCAGGTCTCTGGTGGTAAGAATGTGTTCTTAGAGATGAAATTACCCTATTAGCGCGCATGTACCCGTTTCAGCGCTCGGTTAATACCCTGTTACCTATTCGTTACCTATTCGTTACCTATTCACTTATAATACGTTTATTGTACGTTGCACCTTTCAGAAAAGGATTTTCAATGGTGTCCGTGTCTCTGGTGGTAACAATGTGTTCTTAGAGATGAAATGACCCTATTAGCGCGCATGTACCCGTTCCAGCGCTCGGTAAATACCCTGTTACCTTTTCGTTACCTATTCACTTATAATACGTTTGTTGTACGTTGCACCTTTCAGAAAAGGATTTTCAATGGTGTCCGTGTCTCTGGTGGTAACAATGTGTTCTTAGAGATGAAATGACCCTATTAGCGCATATGTACCCGTTCCAGCGCTCGATAAATACCCTGTTACCTATTCGTTACCTATTCACTTATAATACGTTTGTTGTATGTTGCACCTTTTAGAAAAGGATTTTTAATTGTCTCCATGTCTTTTGTGGTAACAATGTGTTCTTAGAGATGAAATGACCCTATTAGCGTGCATGTACCCGTTCCAGCGCTCGATAAATACCCTGTTACCTTTTCGTTACCTATTCACTTATAATACGTTTGTTGTACGTTGCACCTTTCAGAAAAGGATTTTCAATGGTGTCCGTGTCTCTGGTGGTTACAATGTGTTCTTAGAAATGAAATGACCCTATTAGAGCGCATGAACCCGTTCCAGCGCTCGCTTCATACCCTGTTACCTATTCGTTACCTATTCACTTATAATACGTTTGTTGTATGTTGCACCTTTTAGAAAAGGATTTTTAATTGTCTCCATGTCTTTTGTGGTAACAATGTGTTCTTAGAGATGAAATTACTCTATTAGCGCGCATGTACCCGTTCCAGCGCTCGGTAAATACCCTGTTACCTGTATACAAAAAATGTATTATAAGCGAATAGGTAACGAATAGGTAACAGGGTATTTATCGAGCGCTGGAACGGGTACATGCACGCTAATAGGGTCATTTCATCTCTAAGAACACATTGTTACCACAAAAGACATGGAGACAATTAAAAATCCTTTTCTAAAAGGTGCAACATACAACAAACGTATTATAAGTGAATAGGTAACGAATAGGTAACGAATAGGTAACAGGGTATTAAACGAGCGCTGGAACGGGTTCATGCGCTCTAATAGGGTCATTTCATCTCTAAGAACACATTGTTACCACCAGAGACATGAACACTATTAAAAAACGATTTATTTCAAGGTGCAACGTATACCTCGTGCATTAAAAGCAAATAAGGAACGAATAAGAAGCAGGGTATTAACTGAGCGCTGGAACGAGTACATACGCGCTAATAGGGGTATTTCATCTAAAAGAACACATTATTACCACCAGAGATATGAACTGAATTAAAAATCCTTTTCTAAAAGATGCAACGTACAACAAACGTAATATAAGTGAATAGGTAACGAATAGGTAACAGGGTATTTACCGAGCGCTGGAACGGGTACATGCGCGCTAATAGGGTAATTTCATCTCTAAGAACACATTGTTACCACAAGAGACATGGAGACAATTAAAAATCCTTTTCTAAAAGGTGCAACATACAACAAACGTATTATAAGTGAATAGGTAACGAATAGGTAACGAATAGGTAACAGGGTATTAAACGAGCGCTGGAACGGGTTCATGCGCTCTAATAGGGTCATTTCATCTCTAAGAACACATTGTTACCACCAGAGACATGAACACAATTAAAAAACGATTTATTTCAAGGTGCAACGTATACCTCGTGCATTAAAAGCAAATAAGGAACGAATAAGAAGCAGGGTATTAACTGAGCGCTGGAACGAGTACATACGCGCTAATAGGGGTATTTCATCTAAAAGAACACATTATTACCACCAGAGATATGAACTGAATTAAAAATCCTTTTCTAAAAGGTGCAACGTACAACAAACGTATTATAAGTGAATAGGTAACGAATAGGTAACAGGGTATTTATCGAGCGCTGGAACGGGTACATGCGCGCTAATAGGGTAATTTCATCTCTAAGAACACATTCTTACCACCAGAGACCTGAACACAATTAAAAAACGATTTATTTCAAGGTGCACCGTATACCCCGCGCATTAAAAGCGAATAAGTAACGAATAGGTAACAGGGTATTAACCGAGCGCTGGAACGGGTACATACGCGCTAATAGGGTAATTTCATCTCTAAGAACACATTGTTACCACCTGAGACCTGGACATAACTGAAAATCCTTTTCTAACAGGTGCAACGTATAAAATAATGTATTATAAGCGAATAGGTAACGAATAGGTAACGAATAGGTAACAGGGTATTAACCGAGCGCTGGAACGGGTACATGCGCGCTAATAGGGTCATTTCATCTCTAAGAACACATTCTTACCACCAGAGACCTGAACACAATTAAAAAACGATTTATTTCAAGGTGCACCGTATACCCCGCGCATTAAAAGCGAATAAGTAACGAATAGGTAACAGGTTATTTACCGAGCGCTGGAACGGGTACATGCGCTCTAATGGGGTCATTTCATCTCTAAGAACACATTGTTACCACCTGAGACCTGGACATAATTGAAAATCCTTTTCTAACAGGTGCAACGTATAAAAAAATGTATTATAAGCGAATAGGTAACGAATAGGTAACGAATAGGTAACAGGGTATTAACCGAGCGCTGGAACGGGTACATGCGCGCTAATAGGGTAATTTCATCTCTAAGAACACATTCTTACCACCAGAGACCTGAACACAATTAAAAAACGATTTATTTCAAGGTGCACCGTATACCCCGCGCATTAAAAGCGAATAAGTAACGAAAAGGTAACAGGTTATTTACCGAGCGCTGGAACGGGTACATGCGCTCTAATGGGGTCATTTCATCTCTAAGAACACATTGTTACCACCTGAGACCTGGACATAATTGAAAATCCTTTTCTAACAGGTGCAACGTATAAAAAAATGTATTATAAGCGAATAGGTAACGAATAGGTAACGAATAGGTAACAGGGTATTAACCGAGCGCTGGAACGGGTACATGAGCGCTAATAGGGTAATTTCATCTCTAAGAACACATTGTTACCACCTGAGACCTGGACATAATTGAAAATCCTTTTCTAACAGGTGCAACGTATAAAAAAAATGTATTATAAGCGAATAGGTAACGAATAGGTAACAGGGTATTAACCGATCGCTGGAACGAGTACATATGCGCTTATAGGGGTATTTCATCTATAAGAACACATTATTACCACCAGAGATATGAACACAATTGGAAATCCTTTTCTAAAAGGTGCAACGTACAACAAACTTTTTAAAAGCGAATTAGTAACGAATATTTAACAGGGTATTATCCGACCGCTGGAACGGATACAAATGCACTTATAGAGTTATATCACCTCTAAGAGCCCAAATCTTCCACCAGAGACAACAAAACAATTGAAAATCATGTTTTAAAAGGTGCAACGTAAGATACACGTATTATAAGCGAATTATAAGCGAGTGATGGAACGAATTAAACAAGGTAATAGCATGCTCCGAAACGATGTACACCCTGCTTACATGTTTAACTCTACCACATTATGTAAGTATGTGCCTGTCCCTAGACAAGAGCCTGAAATTAAGTAGTTATCGTTTGTTTTTGTGTTACATATTTCCGTTTATTTTTTTGTATATGAAATACGGCCGTCAGTTTTGTTGTTTGAATTGTATGAGGTTGTCATGTCTGGGCCTTTTATAGGTGACTACACGGTTTGGGCTATGCTCATTGTTGAAGGCCGTACAGTGAACTATAGTTGATAATTTCTGTGTCATTTTGGTCTAATGTGGAGTGTTGTCTCATTGGCAATCATACCACATCTTCGTTTTTACGCAAGCGCTAACACGGTGATTTCATCCCGTCGAACCAAGATCCATCTTCAAACATACGGACATAAAGCAGTTAAAAGGTAGAACGTATAAAAAACAAGTAAGGAACAAATGCGTATCGAACATGAAGTAAAAGGATCGGTTGAGCACAAACACATATAAATAGGTCATAAAAAGATCATTTTACCTCAACCAATTCAGAACTATTACCATATGTAAGACTATTAACAACTAGTACTACGGGTGCGGGAATTCTCGCTACATTGAAGACCCATTGGTTGCCTTCGGCTGTTGTTTGCTCTATGGTCGGGTGGTTGTCGCTTTGACATATTCACCATTTCCTTTCTCAATTTTATTAATTTTAGATTTGTAATTGCTAGCAATAACGGAAGGCACCCCTTCCCCCTATTACCAGGTGAGCGGCAGCCATTTTGACAATTCCAAAGTCAAAGAGAGCATCTACAGATGTCTAGTAACATTTTTGCAAAGTTTCATTAAGTTTGAACATTTTGAATTTTTGATTTTTTTGCTGTTTCCATGGTTACGGCGGCCATTTTGAAAATTCTAACTTCAAAATCCAACTCTGCCTATGCCAGTTACCATTCCTGTAAAGTTTCATCCAGTTTGCGGAAAATTCTTATTTTTGAAATTTTTGACCTTTTTGCATTGTTTCCATGGTAACAAGACCTATTTTGGAAATTCCAACTCCAATGTTGCTCATCATTACTGTGAAGTTTCATGAAGTTTTGAGCATTTTTAGAATTTTGAAAATTTTGGTGTAGTTTCCATGGCAACATAGTAGTTCCAATGATCGCCAAAATCATCCAACACCTGTATATAGTGGGCACCTACATTGTTTTAAAATATGATGATTCTGAGTTGAAGCATATCCAAACAGTTCACGAAACCAAAAACTCATTTTTTTCACAATTGTGCCGTTTCCATGGTAACGGCAGCCATATTAAACTATTCCATGCCATAATTAAAAAGGGGGAAGGATATTAAAAATCAAATAAGTAACGAATAGGTAACGAATAGGGAATAGGGAATAGGTAACGAATAGGTAACGAATAGGGAATAGGGAATAGGTAACGAATAGGCAACGAATAGGGAATAGGGAATAGGTAACGAATAGGCAACGAATAGGGAATAGGGAATAGGTAACGAATAGGCAACGAATAGGGAATAGGGAATGGGTAACGAATAGGTAACGAATAGGGAATAGGGAATAGGTAACGAATAGGGAATAGGGAATAGGTAACGAATAGGTAACGAATAGGGAATAGGGAATAGGTAACGAATAGGCAACGAATAGGGAATAGGGAATAGGTAACGAATAGGGAATAGGGAATAGGTAACCAACTTGACGCCCATTTCTCATTAAACGTCAAAACACTTTCACAATGAAATCAACAAAAAGTCATACAAATTACATCATAGATTGACATTAAATTGTTTTTGTACCTGTGTAAAATTCTGTTTGGTATTGTGAAAGTTCAAATCTTGATGGATAACAAAATATATTAAGCTAATAAAGCAACATGTTAAATGACATATGCAATATAAAGTGCGCATAACTCCGTGACAAACTTGGCAATAGCTTCATTTCCACTTTTGGAGGCCAATAAAAGTGTTTACAATATTGTTTGGATATACAAAACATATTATGTACTGCCATTATAGAAAGTATAAAACCATATACATAAAAATAGGTTATCATTTTCTCATTGAAAGTATAAGTGTTTGGAGCAATGCTCTCTCCCTTGACAAATCAAAACATTTTAAAACATTTGATATGCGAGCTATATGTATTTGTTGTACATATGAATAAGGTTTCTGTGGTCTTGGTCCATTTGGTATAAAATATAAAGTTAATTAATTTCGTTTGCTGGATGCATACATTATGTTCTGAAAACAGCACGTTCAATAAAAATTAATTACTTCGCGATAAAAAAAATATAAAAGACCACAATACAAATTATGGTAAATAACCAGAAAGTTTATATATCTAATTTACATATCCATCTTGTGAATCTCCACATCAAAATTATGTACGTTTTGATTAATTAATAAGGGAATCACACCTTACTCCCTAACAGGGATAACAGAATTGCGTTTATAGTGTTGAAATAGATTGATTTTAGACTGATTCATCGATTTGGCTACGGTATATTGTTTTCCTGTTGTATCAACTCAATTATTTACTAGGTTAGGGTTAAAAGGTTTCTTAGCATTTGTAGGCTAGTACAAGACTAAGTTCTGGCACGATACTTTGTTTTTCAAAAAACATAAAAGTTGTGATATTCTCATGTGGTTGCTCTTTCAATTTCCCCTACTTTATTCAAGCAGGGAATTTTGATACATTGTAATAGCCCCTATAAAGAGAAATGAATGATCACAGTTCTGATTTGAGCAATGTTTCACGCTACAAATTGGCTGCTGGAAAAAAAGTGGTTACTATCTTGATTGGCTGCTTAAAGTGTCCACTAATGATAAGTTGCAATATTTACAATCGCTCTACTTATGATATATAACTTAGTCAGAAGTTTGTACTTTTAAATAAATCATTGAAAACTTATGAATCTGTCAAAACCTCTATTAAGACTTTTTAATAGTTAGAATAGTTCTTAAATTTCGTATACTAATGTCTAAATTGTTGAGAGTCTCAGAATAAACAGGAGGAAACGATTTATTGCTATAAATTAAGGATTTACTAGTGTTAATTTTTAAAAAATCATACATGCAGTCATATGTTCAGACACTTTGGTATTTTCCTATACTACGATACAGGGTAAAATATTTTGCCCTATTTCATTTCACCCACAGACTTCAAATGCCTAAAGAAAATAATTTACTATAATTTAAGCAGATTCTAGATTTCATTTCTCAATATTTAACCAAATTTAAACAAATAATGCCAATGTTAAATATAATGTAAAAGTCTGAGTCAACCTTTTCGCGCCATTAAAAAACTTCATATATCTCGAAAAGGAGTTCATTAAACTATAATCAATAGTTTTATTCCTTTAAGTTTATTTATGTTCTTTTGGTTTATAGTTTAAATTCTAAATTCCAGATTCCAGAATGTGTCCTTTCTTTTTCTTTACAAGTAAATAGTGTCTCATATATTCAAAGCTTACATACACATGTTTTAAAACCATAAGTGACCATATATAACATGTGTCCGATCAAGTAAAATTTATAAAGCAATTTGACCGATAGTAATTTGACTTTAAAATCCTAAAACCAATTTTATCAGTGAAACACAACCTCATCATGTTTACATATATGCTGCATTATAAGTTTTGGTAAAATAATAACATCTCCTTTACTGTTATACTTAGTCTCAAATGAGGCACACTCTATCATGCCCTTCCAAATTGGCGTATTTGGCAATAAACCTGCTTTCCACATTACGGCTTTATTGCACATAAAATGAATTCTCTTCAAACCATTAGCTAATTGATGTACAGCTAAAACGGTCCCAGTTATGTCTATAACTTTAGCACCAATTTTTCTTGCATACCAAATAAGCCAATTATCAATGAGCGGTCTACCTATGACTAAATTTGGAACAAACTCCCATGGAAATAATTCATTTGTTATGTAATAATCAGCTGCAAATCCCCATGATATATTGCCATGTTTTGCTAGTCCGTCAACATCACCAGTAGAATTTATTTCCGGTTCATGTAATCTCGATATATTCACGTCTATTCTTTTACCTACAACGAGAATTGGTCCTTTTTCGAAATAAGGACTCTTTGTAATTTCTGTCAGTGTTTTTACTAATCCATCATTAAAAACTAAATCAGCATTAACATATGCGTAGAGTTTTGATTTTGTTGGTAAATCCATTGCTTCGCGAAACATCGATCTCAAAATTGGTGTACCAAAACACGCGGTTTCTCTAATAGGCAATGTAAGCCAACCTCCCTCTCTTGCTAAAGTTTCTATTTCACTATCGTTTGTGAAGGCAATAGTTCTAACATTCTGGCTTAAAGAATGCCAGTTTTTCACTGCGTTCGTATACACAACTGGTTTCTGCATGGACGGGTTCCAGGTTGTGAACATTGTCAACAATGGAATGGCTTTCTGTTTACTTTTCCAAGTCATATCTAAATATTTTTCATAGTTGAAATCAAGTTTTACTTCACGTTTGTGAAATAATCTGATGGATACACACGATGGACATTTGACCATCATATCCGAAGCTACATGTATGAGAGTGAATATCGTCAGTAAGAGGATCAGACTCGACGTAAGCAGACGCCAGTTTGGCTTGTAATATGTTAATCGCATTTGAATAATTTGCCATGGCATCTCCCTTTATTATGTGTCTCATCTGTTTCCTTTTACGATATCTGAAAATTACGAAAAAAGACAGCAATTTAGGTTAAACCTCTTAATAAACAAAATAATCTAAAATAATTGGACTTTCGCAACACCAGATAAAAACTACACGAGATCATCTAGATTTTTCCATGAGAAAAAAAACGCCTTTACTTATCGGTCTCTTAGATTTGAATTAGAAATTAACAAGTGCTCAGATCTTTTTTTAATTAATGGTATAGTTATATGTCATTACAACTCTTACCTCTTGAACGCAATCTGTGTTTTATATGTGCCCAATTTTCATTTGATTATGTTTTTTTGGATTTACTTCGGGGTATGTTTACAAATGTATTCATGGACTCGGACAGTCAAGATCAACTCAACATTATAACACCTTTGTTTATGGTCAAATACTTTTATTTAGTCTCTAGATAGTAACAACTAAATATGTACATGTACAAACGAAAATTGTTCGCAATGCCATTCTTCAAAAATAATTGAATCACCAATTGATTTTTACGTTCTGTTAGTTGATATAGTTTAACATTTGATTTTGTCCAGCTAAATAGACCTCCCCGTTTTTTATATTACCTTGTAGTTCAATATTTGCCTTGATAATTATTGTAGCATGGTCGTAATTTCAGTTTTCTTGGGGAACAGTACAACAATTGAACTTTATAGAACTGCGTTATCATAGCTTTCTCTAAAAGTTTACTATTTAATGTAATTATGCATCTTCTTGTTTGACTATCAATCACATTTCTTGAAGATGATAACAAAAGAATGATTTACCTAAAGTCTGAAAGCTATGTACCCACAGGAGGGTTATTAACAATTTTGCATTTGGATTTTTGTCAAATTTTCTTTCCTCATTGGGGTTTATAATAGTAACAGTCAAACACACTTCGTCATTTCAATGGGGTACACCCTGACAAGACAATACAATCCAACGATAAGTTAAATATATATTGTTTGTTGAACTTGGAGTTCTCTACATTCTGATAGATCAATAGTGCCAATAAGTCCTCCTTATTATAGCCAGTCTATTTGCTGGGTATTAAAATGAAGATTCAAGTCGGTATAAAGTTTAACAATTTAATAAACGATCCAACAAGAATATAAACGATGTTAAAATATTGAGTCCGGTGTTTAAGCTAAAAATGACAATTGAAAGATATAGTAATTAAAGTCAGAAAGATGATAGTCCAAATAATTAGCATGCTTTTCGTCCGGTCATATTATACTAATCACATAAATTCATCATATGCGAAATAAAAGTGAAACAATTTTATTTATAAACTGTAATTCATCGTTCTGTGTTTAAAGTTTCAGATTTATTGTTCTGTCTTAATCGCATCAAACGAATTTTCGACCAGGTCATTTTATTTCTAATGCAACAGAAATTTCTGAAAATATGCAGTTGATACAAATTACTTATGTATCAGTTATGTTTAGTGCTTGAATTTATACTCTATGTGTGTGACCTGGAGGGAGAGCTGCTTCATTGGCACTTATACAACATCTTCTTATATCTAACTTGTTGTAAATTGAATTTCAATTCTTTTTCAAAAGGTATGATATGATACATATTGCAGAATGTCATTAAACATAAAATGTACGATCAATTGAACATAGTCATACCCTATATCATCTCAGTACGTGGCAAATATAACCTCAGAAAGAAAACAGGCAAATTGTACCATAAAATTTGATAAACAAATGTACAATTGTCAGCATAATGGCTACTTCAATTATCTTTTCAAATGTAAAAGTCGAAGTAAAGAGCTCAATGTCTAGTTTTATGTGTAGTTTTGGCTTATCTGTTGCTTGGGATTTCGTCTTTTCTTCTGTTTGACCATTATACCTCTTAATTATTTTATAAATATTGATTGCTGCTTCATAGATATAAGAAGCTGTGGTATGAGTGCCAATGCGACAACTCTCCATCCAAGTTACAATTTTTCAAAGAAAACTATTGTAGGTCTAAGTACGGTCTTCACCACGGAGCAATGGTTTGTTTGTACCCCTTTGTCAGTTTACGAATACATTGTACTAGAGTGTAGCGGTTTTCTCCTATTTCTACAAATTTTATCATTTTCTAAAGTCAGGCTGAATTTCAGCGATTTGAAAGTCCGATTTTATAACATTCTCGATTGAACTTTTCTTTTCTATGTTTTCCCCCCAAAAAAAAACAATTTATGTTGATTATAGTCATTTCAAAAGCACATACACTTAAAAGTCTCTTTTTTAACTTATATCACAACACGGTAGCTACCATACAATGGTCAAAGCGATAAATATTGTACTCGGACACACGACTGAATTCATTTATTTTCTATAATAGTGGAGAATCGAAATAGTTGATATGTGTCAAATCTACAAAGAGTTGATAGTACTAATAATATTACAAACACATGCGCAAATATGAAGAAAAATACCCGAAATGAATATCGGGAGAAAATAAGAGCACATGTGGTATTTCGCGAGAAAATTTTTTTTTCTACAAAAAGTTACAAGTGAGATCTCAGTAATAATTAGGGAATAGCCTATTGTCGCGATGCTTAAAGTTCAACATGTATACATACCTTCATATGTTTGATTGTGGTTTCATTGACTTGTAGGGTTGATGTCTGATTTGTGTCTATCCAATTTATTAAATTTAGGCAATGCACTTCATCGAGTCGTGAACATTATAAAGTAACCTGCGATCAATTTTAGTCGTAAGATTTATGTGAAAAGGTGTCTAGGGAACTCGTAAGTGGTTGATTTGATTTTAATTTTGTTCTATTTTGTCTATATCTTTATGTTTTGTTTTTGTTGGGGGTACAATGTATACCCCTTATCTCAATTTATTTATGTATATCATAAAATTAAGTATCTATATAAACATATAGTATCTATGACAAAGAAAAAATAAATATAAAAATTACAAAATTTTACCTTTATCGGGAATATATCCCACATCATTTTACTCAACATCATTAATCAACGAATTATCCAACATCAATTTGACATTTCTATAACAGTTAAGTCTTTTTTCATTTCGTCTAGGCGTAGATTTAAGGGACAATCATTATTATTTTGATTTGCATTAAAAATATCTAAGCTGTTACACGGCATTGATGACTCAACTTACTATGTGGTGGATAAATTTTATTACTTATCGACCGTCGGTGAAAAAAGGATGTCTTTTTATGCTATTTAGACCTTAAAATGATTACTTTAAATCAGATTGTTTATGTCTATGGAATATTATGAACAAAACTATATCAAAACGTAGATTTAATTCGTTATAGTCCAGTAAAGAAAGAAAAACAAGTTTAGTGTTGTATTATTTGAAAAGAACGTAGTAAGGGAACGGCCATTTTCTAAAAACCTATTCTGATAGATCTACAGAAGCGTATTAGCGCAAACGGTTTACGTTAAACGCAAAGATAGGAAGAAAAATATGTGTGGCGATACGCTTCCGTACTGATCCGTACTAATCCACAATTTGATGAAGAAAAAAATTATTCTGGTCCATATTATCATGATTATGTCTTTGGTCAAGCAGATGACAACAAACATATATTCTAAATCCAGATTATCCCTATACATTAAATTAGTGTTAAATTTTAAAGAATATTGATTGATAGCGTCGAAAAAAAATCGTGCTTTACGCGAGTTATTTCTCGATAAAACTGGACTTTTTCAACATATATTTTTTATGAAACATTGATTTTAGAATTACCTACATGTCATTCGCTTATCTTTATCCATATCCTGAATAAATTGTTCACTTATTTAGTTGTCCATTATCCTGAAATTTACCACACCTTCAAACATGACACTTCTAATCGGAAGAAAACATATGTCAGTGCAAGATAATAAATTTTCATGGATTTGAAGTGCAATAAGAACTCAAAAATTCGGTATCGTTGTTTCTCAGTTGACTCTGTTTGAACCTGACGTCAAGTTGTCTTCTAATTCTATGTTCATATCTTTCTTATTTCTCAATGTCTTCAATGTCTTCTGTATTTATTTAAAGTTATTTACCCCATTTACTCATTATTTATCATGCTTGCATCTTCATATTAATTCTCTGAATATTTCATTCTTATAAAGGGCTTTGAAGGGCAAAAACATTTGACATGACAATACATTTTGTGATATCAATAATTCGAGATTAAAGCAAATAACATTCAATAAAATCAAGTGATATATAGAACTTTCTAAAGTAAATATTCAAGCAGCTCAATCTTTTAAATTACACAGTGCAAGTTTGTCTGATATTCGGTTCATAAGTGTGTATGCGTAAACAGTAAGCTTAAAGGTGCAATAGCTGTCAAAATCATGTTCACCGATTTGAATCAAATTCTCATATTCGACTTATAACATACTAAGACTCCAAATTATAAAAAATTCTAAAGTATACAATTTAAGATGGATGAACCCGGTAATATGTTTCAGCATTTCGTCTGTATTTACATCCAGGCGTCATGTAATTAATCATCGAGGTGACTTCCGAAGACTACGGACGGACGGTCATATAACCCGATAAATACATAAACATAGATGTAAATAGAAAGCAAACTCGTGCGATTAGATTTTTCTAAGTCTGTTTAATTTCATATTATAGGTTAATATAAAATATGTTACCTGTATTAGAATGAGCTTTTGTTGATCTTATCAGTCACCAAATGACTAACTCTTGTTTCACTTTCAATATTGACATGATTCTCTCCATTTAAATATATGAACACGTAAAGTTCATGCATAACTCTTCTCTAGCTAAGAGGTTAAATGGAAGGTCACATGAATACGGTTTGAATGAGGTCGAAGTATTCACTTAGTTAGTTTAGACATATGTTATTGTTCAAAAAGGACAAATAGATTAGACACAAGTTTTTGTACTTAGTATTGTCTTCTCCACTTCCAAGTGAATAATTCATCAGCAATGCTTCTTACCTTGTTTTGACAAAATTGAACCAAAATATTATTTCACTATTTCACTTTTTATTAATTATTGAACAAAAATATCATATCTTTATTTTATACTCGTAGCTAATGCCCCTTTAATACTGCTGTTTCTCAAAACAATAGTAGGATGTCATTTCTGTCAATGAAGAACAACATTAAAATGCTGAATAATCCCTGTAGCTGGTATTTGGATTACTGTCACCCTCGAGGACCAATAATCTACAAACATTGGTTAAACCCGACCTTATTGGTACTTAATTTACTTATTTTTATTTCTATTTGATAGCAATCATAAACAAGAATGTGTCTTCAGTACACGGATGCCCCATCCGCACAATCATTTTCTATGTTCAATGTGGGAGGGGGGATCTCTAATCTGGCATTAAAATTAGAAAAATCATATCATAGGGAACATGAATACAAAGTTTTAAGTTGATTAAACTTCAACTTCCTTAAAAACTACCTCAACCAAAAACTTTAACCTGAAGCGGGACAGACGGACGAACGGACGAACGGACGAACGAACGGTACAACGAACGGACGGACGCACAGGCCAGAAAACATAATGCCTATAAAAATGGGACATAAAAATGGGGCATAAAAACATATTCTCCCCTTGCGTGTCATATGTTAGTACTGTTTGTAAATTGTAACCTGACAATTATATTTATTATCAATCTCAGTTCTGATCAATATTTGAACAGGAAGCAATCAATCGGACAAAGTGATTATGGTCGTAATTTTCTGTTTCCTAAGCCCTTTAGGACAATTAGTTAACGCTTACGATAAATGATTCAGTATTTTTGTTGTGTTTACTACTAAAAACGAATACACAATTAATTCATGTACACAAAACCTATTTAGTCAACTGGTCATCATTTACGATGTACTTGTAAATTTTAACAATAGGAAAAGAAAATTTTTAAATTGTGATGTAGTTGAATAGCTGACATTTTTATAATCGGTCATAATTCCTATTATAATGTATGGACTGAATTGAAATCGTCAAGCAGGTTTCACTAGGTCGAATTAAATAACATTTCTCCACATATAAATCCTTCTCCAAATGTTAAACAAAAGTTCAAACAGTGCTCGATATTTGAAAATCAAATACTATTAGAGAAAGAAAAATATTGGTTTTAAAAAGTTGAACAATAGATGTGATTATTTATGATTAAATACCTTCATTTTTCATAAAAGAGACCGAAACAAAATGTACACGTGTGTCTTCCTGAAGATGGAATTCGTCCCGAATATGCATGACATACTTGCCACTGGACGTTAGGCAACCCACAATCAATCAATCCTTAATATGACTGCATTATTGGCAATTGGTTGTTAATTAATGATCCGATCACATTACGCAATGATGTGTGCTAAGCTAAACTTAGCTGACTATGCCATATGGACTTTACTCATTGTTGAAGGCTGTACGGTTACCTATAGTTGTTGATTCTGTTGGGTCATTTTGTCTCTTGTGGAGAGTTGTCTCATTGGCAATCATACCACACCTTATCTTTTTATATAAAAATACAAGCGTAGATGACTAGCAGCGAGTACAGTATTGTTTTTTTTTAATTCAATTCTTTATTAACCAAATGATTTACTACATATAGGTATAATACGTATATATATAGTGACACTAAATATAGATTACAAAAATAGACGATCATGACAAAATAGACTATTGGAATAGTCTTTATATCGCCTGGAAGAAGCTTAAACATTTTTTAATTACATTAATACCATTTTTCGTGACCATAGTCATTGATGTTTACTTTTTCATTATGTATGGTGGTCAAGCAGTGATTTATATGAATAACAATGATGTATACTGAATTTGATGTATGCTTTATTTCCTTAACACTTGCAAAGACAGATTTTGCCGCCTTCTGTCACATTTCTTGCCACGAAATCAAATCAAATCAGCGCGTACATGCAATCTTTTTTTTTAATATATTTATGGGTTTGTTGTTTTGGTTTTTTTGGGGGGAGGGGTATATATAAAGGTATTGCAAATGGTAAAGAAGAAATCCTGGCAATTGCTAAAACGTTTGATTTTATTTATTAAATTTGAAGTTTAACTGAGAAATACTAATTGTATCGTAAAATTATCACTTAAACATATAATGTCTATTAAAACTTTATATCTATGTTTACAATGAATTTTTACATGATAAATTTATTTGTAGTGTTAACGTTAATCTCCTACTGTGCAAACTGCTTTAAGCAACCTTGTGTTACTGTTTTACGAGAATACTTGGGGTTTCCTAGGCAAATAAGATGTAAATGATATAAACACCAACATTGTTAAATTAGATCTACATTAAATCTATAATGATGACATTTCATTGTCCAGTGGCAAGATATAGAGTATTTTGGCTGAAACAAATAGTAAATTAATTCAAATTTGACTGAACATATGACCTCATGAAAAGCCAGCTATAATTATAGCTTTTTGCCACATATACAAATCATTAAATTAAGTCTTCGAACCTAGTTTGTCATTGGTCCAGTTCCCAAATTACAGAAGAACCAATAACTAAAGGAAATTTTTAGGTTGACTGATATTTAGTGTATATTAACTCATCATAGATTCTAGGATTGAAATTTTTAATTTATAGAATGAAATTCAAAACAGCGAGGCTGTGGCTATTGATTGACACATTAAATTCATCCATTGGCTGGGACAATTTAGGTGAACGTTTGTATGTAACGACCACTGCTCACTATGTACTTTTTAAAGACACTTAAACTATTGGGTCACCAAAGGTTCTCAACACCTTAATAAAGTAATTCGAAAAATTAATCAGAAATAACACGATGTTTTGATTTATACCAATTATATAAATCAAAACATAAAGGTTATTCCTGATTAATTTTTCGAATCATTTTATAATTAAAGGCGTTAAGAAATCTTTGGTGACCCCACAGTTTAAATGTCTATCGTAGGTACGTCGTAAACAGTGGTCGTTACAGACAAACGTTCACGTAAATTGTCCCAGTCAATGGATGAATTTAATGTGTCAATCAATGGCCACAGCCACACTGTTTTGAATTTCATTCTATTTGCGTCAGACGCGCGTTTTGTCTACAAAAGACTCATCAGTGACACTCGCATAAAAAATGCTTAAAAGGCCAAATAAAGTACGAAGTTGAAGATCATTGAGCATATGTGTGACATTTATTAAAAAACGAGGGTATTAATTATCCCTCTATCTGTATCTTATCATAATTACTTGTAATGTTCCATGTTATATAACGTACTTAATGTCATGACATGAAATATTTTTCAATGAACATTAAAGCATACAAACAATCAATCAATTTATTCTAAATTTAATGATATGGAGACATTTCATAAAAAGTAACATGATTTTTAAAAGAAAAATATTTGATATCTAACAATAATTACATTAGATGTATGTTTCATTATAATATTTTATTCTGATTGGCTAACTGCACATCACGTGTTATTCCGTAAGCAGTTGCATTGCTCAATACAACGTTTTCACTCATGATAACACGTGCTCCAACAATAAAGTGCGCTTCATACAAAATGTACTTCGGTCAACGCTTTTACACCCCAATAAATTTACAAAAAGAAGCATTCAATTCTTAAATAAGATATATAGTTTCATATATACAGGACTGGGTGTTCTATGTTCTAAATACAAATTAACAGCATGAAAAGTATGCCTAGCATAAATTAATACTTACAACTCGAATTCCATGTATATGTATTTATTTCATTCCAATTATCACCTCATAATTTCCTGAATAGAGTAAAACTTGAAACAATCATTCAAAATTTAAAACCAATTGACTTGTGTCCGAAAATCACATGACCGCAATCAATATATTGACCAATGGTCATTGCTTTGACCATCTTCATTGTAGAAATGAATGTGATATCGATTGCTAAATAGATAGTAATTTGCATCCATACAAATTTTGTGTATAGTTCAACAGCTATGTGTCGTTTCAAAACTGTTAAACAAATGATATTGGAATTTCCTTCGCATCCACAACATTGCTTTCAATTAGTGTCTGTCTTTGATTGAAAGCCACGTGAATGTCAGCTTTGTTCTTAGGAAAGGTGGGAACACGAATGATGAAAAGAAATATCATTCACAAATCTTCAGACCTTTTATGTGAATGAACAAAAGGTATTGCTGTGCTTTTTATCAATTTCGTCACTAAGCAGAGAAGAAAAACAAATCACTTTTGTCCATTCGTGTATAATAATAATATATTAACTTGATTTAGAGACAAATTGAGTATTTCTGGTTTATATATAATTTTATATCATTCATATCCTAGTTTTCGCGAGATTCGCATTTATCTTTTCCTTTATACACTACTACCAGGGGGGCGTTAAAGAATTTGACTACACATGAGTGTCTCGCAAAGTCTATCTTATACAAATGAATGAAAGGAGTTGCGGTGTATCTCACCGAGACAGCAACTTAACGGCACAAATTGCTTAAAATTTATTTGCAGATTTTTTGTAATTTCAGTGAATCACTATACTTTACATTTGTTGATATGGAATGATTTTTAAAAAAGTTTTAGATATAAAAAGGTATTATGACAAAATTTATGGTATAAAGTTTAAATTTCTTTAAGTGCAGAAGAGGGATAAAGCACTTAGATAAAGCAGAACCAATGTATTATAAGTATTATGGAAAATTCACCCTGGGCCTATTAAACTCTGATAAATAACCTTAACATTTAGGACAGGTGTGTGGTCAGATAAAGTCACAATATTAAATTCTTGTTATCTATGGACTTACAAGATAACATCATTGACCAGTGAGAACAAACCAAAATGACCAGTTTGATCTTAGCAACCCTTTTTCTTGTTTTTAGCAAAAACGTAAACCCAGGGGAGGCAACTGGTAAGTACTTGATCGGTTTTAGATTTGTCTTTTTTGAACGGTTTTAAATTTGACATTTTGAGAATTTTAGATTTGTCATTTTGAAGGTTTCAGATTTGTCTTTTTAACGGTTTTAGATTTGTTCAGTTTGAACGGTTTTAGATTGCTCAGTTTGAACGGTTTTAGATTTGTTCATTTTGAACGGTTTTAGATTTGTCATTTTGAGAGTTTTAGATTTGTCATTTTGAGAGTTTTAGATTTGTCATTTTGAAGGTTTCAGATTTGCCATTTTGAAGGTTTTAGATTTGTTATTTTGAAGGTTTTAGATTTGCCATTTTAAAGGTTTTAGATTTGTCATTTTGAACGGTTTTAGGTTTGTCAAATTGAACGATTTTAGATTTGACGTTTTCAACTGTTTTAGGTTTGTCAGTTTCAAAGGTTTATTTTCGTCATTTTCAACGGTTTTAGATTTGTCGGTTTCTAAATTATATTCATAGCTGAAATATTGATCAATGTCACCATGCCATTATTGTGTTGTGAAAAATATAGTATTGAATAAAAATTAATACTTTGGCGTTTTCACCATTTTGAAATCAAAATATGAAGTATTTACCTATTTACAATCTACCGAATCGTATAAGTTTTTTTTTATTTTACCATATTTCAGGTTGCTTGAATTTTATGGGAGACGTTCATTTTTTACTGAATACTACCAAGAACTTTGACATTGAAAGTATAAATGGTGAAAAAGACTTTGTAGCAAGATTCGCGGAATCTTTTCAGATTGGACAAAACAATGTTCAAATAGGAATAACATTATTTTCATCCCAGATTCATCATCAGTTTGACATGGGGTTGCATTCAAATCTCACTTCTATGCTAGAGGCTATCGAGTACATCCCAAATCGTTTAGGAAGTTCACAGACTGATAATGCAATCGAGTGGGTCTTTAAACATGCATTTTCTAAGGATGCTGGGAACAGAGAAAGTGTGCCTAATATACTTATTGTTTTGACGGATGTATATGCAGTTAAGGACATTCAGAGGTTAGCATCAGGACTTCGAGGACATGACATAACCTTTTTTGTTATTGGTATTGGACTGTTACCTGATCCCTCCCAATTGGCACAGATAGTTACACACCAACAGGGAATTTCCCCTGTATCTGCCTCTGGTACGCTTTGGGATTTACAGATAAAACTTCAACATTCAGTATGTCAAGGTACGTTAATTGTCTTTGAAATAAATGATTGGCACTTGTACATGTATCATTCATAAACATTTACATTTTGATTAATTCTTGCTTGAATGAGCTAATGTTCTAGAAATCCCAGGCGAAGTTGATCTTAAATACAGACGACTATCAGCTTTTATCTATATTCGTGGATATAAGTTTACTTAGACATATATATATATTGGGCTTAAACATTTGTGGTGTCTTGTATAGATTTATGGTCACTGGGTTGGTGTCTCATTGATAACACTTGTTAGCTTCTATCAATATAGAGGTATTCCCGTGACAGTGTGGACAACTTCAATACTTATGTTGGTAATACTTCTGATTTTTTGTCATCGGCTATCGATAACAATGATTCCACACTCACTCAGTTTGTCAGAAGCCTTCCAGAGGGGATTTTAATAGAATAAAAGAGTAAAGTTCATGTATGTGCATGAGACGAAAAAAGAATGTTCGTTTCTGTGTGTGTTACATTTTAATGTTGTGTCGTTGTTCTCCTCTTCTATTTAATGCGTTTCCCTCAGTTTTAGTGTGTAACCCGGATTTGTTATTTTCTATCGATTTATGAGTTTCGAACAGCGGTATTTTACTGTTGCCTTTATTTAGGTATTCAACTTTAAAATAAGCACACAAGGTTTAGTCCTCTGCTAATTTTTCGTATTATTTGATTCATGCGTTTTGAACCTTTGACACAGTTAAAATGTCTGTAACAAGTACGATGTAATAATTCACGGTTACAGAGGAACGTTCACCTAATCTGACTCCGTCAATAGATAACCTGAGCGCACAAAGTAATGGTCTCATCCACACTGTTATGAAAACAATTCTAAACACTGATTAAATACATGAATTAATGACCTTTGAGGCTTTGCAGACTCCGAGCTCATCTCGTTTTATACTGGTGTTTAGGTCGGCCAAATTCTCAGTTTTTTAAAGTGGATGATTGTGCTTGGTGTTTGTCGATCCTTTTTTTTTAAGTCTTCTGTTGATGTTGTATTTTTTCTTTGGCATTAATGATTATTTTGTTGTCCCCTTAAAGATTGTTCTACCTTTTTTAAATTGGATTATCATAAAGAACTCTTATCTGATCGTTTTATATGTATTTCTTATATAAAAATGAAGGTTCAAAAGTAAAATATTATACCCCGGTAACAAAAATACCGAACTCCAGAGAAATTAAAATCCTTATCAAAGGCAACATCAAAGCTCAAACACATCAAACGAATGGAAAACAACTTTCATATTCCTGACTTGGTATAGACAAAGCTACATTTGTACGTACATTACCTCATAAACAGTTTGGTTACCTGTTTAATCTTATATTGTTCTCTGTGTATGTATGCGTCTATATTTTCGATACACCCTTATTTTAGCTGTGGGTGCTATACCTTTCAATTGAAGTTGATCAGACATTTTTATGATTGCAAATAAATTTGAATACTATATTTTAACTGGGAATAGTATATTAATAATATGTTACCTTTTTGATCTTTTGGTCCTCGATGCTGTTCAACTTTGTACTCGTTTCGGCTTTCAAACTTTTGTATCTGTGCATCACACATAGGTCTTGTGTGAACAAAATACACTTCTGGCGTATTAAAATTTTGAACTTGTTGCCTTTTGTTGGCTGTTGTTCGTGTGATTCTTTGTTAATTGTGTTCTCCAATTTATTTATATTGTAGTCCTGTGTTGTCATTTTGATGTTATATTTCACATGGCCATAAAAGTGCGAGATTTGGCATGCCACAAAACCAGGTTCAACCCACCATTTTTTCCTTTAAAAATGCCCTGTACCAAGTCAGGAATATGGTCATTGTTATATTATAGTTCGTTTCTGTGTGTATTACATTATAACGTTGTGTCGTTTGTTTTCTCTTATTTTTGAGTGTAAATTCACATTGCGATAAGACGTGTCACGGTACTTGTCTATCCCAAACTCATGTATTTGGTTTTGATGTTATATATTATTCTCGTGGGATTTTGTCTATGTGTGTTACATTTTAGTGTTATGTCGTTGTTCTCCTCTTATATTTAATGCGTTTCCCTCGGTTTTAGTTTGTTATCCCGATTTTGTTTTTTGTCCATGGATTTATGAGTTTTGAACAGCGGTATACTACTGTTGCCTTTATTTACGGAACAGGTTTTAGTCATAATTGAATTGTACAAGCTATCAAACGTTAACTTAAAACAGGCTATTATTTCAAATTGGTATCATTTTCAAATTTTGTATAGGTAGTGCTGTGCGCCGCACAGTGCATTCTATTGAAAATGTGCTATCTTCTATGTACTAAAGTGTTGTGCGACACACAGAGCATTAGAATACAGTGTAAACATGGACATTATTAAAAATTTCAAGCACAAAAAATTCTGTATATTCCATACTAAAGAATAATTCCAAGTTGAAATGATAGCCTGTTTGAATAAAATTGTTAGGAAATTCAGGATTCGCATCCAATATTTACAAACATTGCTATATTGAACCGTTTGCGTTTTATACTAAATTTATGTCATACTACGCAAACAATAATCAAATCAGATCCGATTGTATATGCTTTTGTTCATTAATGTTTATTTCTTTTTTCTTTTCTTTTTAAAGTTTTACCCACTACTACTGAAACCATACCAGCAAGTTGTATTGACGCGACATATGTAAAGTGTGATGATATCCATGTATGTAGTGACAACGCACTCAGGCAAAAATGTCCAGTTACATGTGGACTCTGTGGTAAGAATAACCTTTTAATTACAAATTATAATTAAGCCCCGGTCACACCTTACTGGATAAGACGAACGGAAGCCTAACGGATGAAAATAAAAGTTGTCCGTTGACAAAATTGTTATCCGTTGGGAGTCCGTTGATGTACTGACCAAATAAAACGGACGCTAAACGAATGCATTACGGACATTCAACGGATATGCAACGTACGAGAAACGGAAACGTACCGGACAGAACGGATGTCGAACGTACATCCAACGGACGAGTACCGCATAAAACGGACACCTAACGGAGGCGTACCGGATAAAACGGATGAACATGATATTCGGAAAAATTAAAGGCGACAATTATCATACATGTAAATCGCATTAATATTCAAATTGTTCTGTGTAACTGGTTTTAGTTTGTACTTCAAAATGCCGGCAAAGGGCAGTGTCTGGTCTGAATAAGAGCTGATAGATTGTGAAGACGTGCCCTTACTCTAAGATCGATTATGAATAATAAGAATTCATGAACCTTTAGAAATCTAATTGGCATTTCTGACGCAAAATTTTTAATTGGCATTCATCCGTTTCTGATCCGTTCATCACCCGTTATACGTCCGGTAGAAGTCCGTTTTACATTTTTTCAAAATACGTTTTATCCGTTAGACGTCCGTGAAAAGTCCGTTGGTGACTTTATCTGCCAGACCTCCAACGGATGTATAACGGACACGTAACGGATAAAAACGGAAACGAAACGGACGAGTACCGTACAAAACGGACGCCTACCGGACGTTCAACGGACATTTCATCCGTTGGACGTCCGTTCAAAGTTTTAAACATGCTCAAAATTTTCCACCGGACAGAACGGACGTCGACGGATAAAACGTACGCTTAACGGACATGCAACAGATATGGACGGATGTCTAACGGATAAGAACGGACGTCTAACGGACATGAACGGATTGAAAAAAAAAAGTTCGAGTTATCCGTTAAGGTGTGAACGAGGCTTAAAGTTTATTGGTAATTTATGATCACACAATCAAAATTTCCACGAAAAATATATGAAGCGCATATTTCCATTAAAAACTGGAATTCCCATTGGGGCGAACTGTGCTCCTTTTCTTATTTGTTTGTTCCTTTATGTATTAGAAGCAGATTTCATATAAGATTTTCTTAGGGAGAATGAAAAGAATCTAACATTATCCCTTCAACTTCGTTCAAAAGTAAAATAACAAAAAATTCGACCTCTAAGGAAAATTCCAAACGGAAAATCCTTTATCAAATAGCAAAATCAAAACCTCAAACACATCAAAAGAATTGATAACATTTTTTTTTTTATTCCTGACTTGGACGGGCAAAGAGACACAACTGACCTTATGAACAGTGTGGTTGCCCGTTTAAGGAGTTTTGATTCCATTGTTCTCTTTGTAAATATGTCTTTATTTTCCATACTTCCATATTGCTCTTGATTATATTAAAGTCCATCCTGAATTCAATTAAAGTCGACATTTCAACAATTGTTATGATGTTTGAATATTGTTTACCAATTATCATGCCATACCTTAATAAACTTGCATAACAATCTTAAATACTTCTTAATCTATTTTAGCTGGGAATGGTATACCAACAATATGTAATGTCCCAGGTTTTTCCATAGCTTTAATAAAATTGTCAGGAAATTCAACATTCGCATTTAATAATTACACACAGTCTTAGTGGCTTGGTCGTAAGGTTGTTTTAAAAAAATAATTATAAATCGATGTCTTATTCCGCAATCAATAAACAATCATATCCGATAGAATATTACTCTCAGTTTCCATTATGATATATTTCTCACGTTCTCTTTATTTCTTCTACTTTAATGTTTCAACCACTACTACTAAATAAAGGCAACAGTAGTATACCGCTGTTCAAACTCATAAATCCATGGACAAAAAACAAAATCGGGGTAACAAACTAAAACTGAGGGAAACGCATAAATATAAGAGAACAACGACACAACACTACAATGTACCTAACACACACAGAAACGGACCAAGCATCAGACAAAATCCCACGAGAATAACAAATATAACATCAAAATCAAATACATGAATTTGGGATAGACAAGTACCGTGACACGTCTTATCGCAATGTCAATTTACACTCAAAAATAAAAGAAAACAAACGACGCAACGTTAAATTGTAACACACACAGAAACGAACTATAATATAACAATGGCCATATTCCTGACTTGGTACAGGACATTTTTAAAGGAAAAAATGGTGGGTTGAACCTGGTTTTGTGGCATGCCAAACCTCGCACTTTAATGGCCATGTTAAATATAACATAGAAATGACAACATAATATTACAGGACTACAATACAAATAAATAGAAAAACGTATTAGACAAAGAAACACATGATTAATGAATAACAAAAAGCATCAGGTTTAAAATTTAATACGCCAAAAACGCGCCTCGTCCACACAAGACTCACCAGTGACGCCCAGATATAAAAGATCGAAAGCGAAAAAAAGTACAAAGTTGTACAGCACTGAAGATCAAAAGTTGAAAAAGGTTGTGTCAAATACGGCTAAGTTTGTATGCTTGGGATAAGAACATCCTAATTATTTAGAACAATTAATGCTATTGCAAACAGTAAATTTTATCAAATGAATATAACAGATATACATAATGAAACTGAAGTATTAACTCATTACATAAAACAAACACGAATACATAATGAATGACCAACACAGAAACTATATCCATGTATGTAGTGACAACGCACTGAGGCAAAACTGTCCAGTAACGTGTGGACTCTGTGATAAGAATAACTTTTTTTATAATAAGCGTAATTTAAAATAATTGATAATTTATGATCACACATTACACATTAAAATTTCACGAAATTATTTTCCTTAGTTTTGTAAACTAGCACATCATTTTGGCTGCCAGTGTCCTATTTTGGTTTTGATGCTCTTAAATGCTTCCGAAACATGAAGGGTCCCTAGAGTTCCTAATAAACTCATCACTGACATTAGGATTACAATGTTGCACACCAGACGTCTTTCAAAGATTCGTTATGAATTTTTTTTCTCACGTTCTCTTTATTTCTTCTTCTTTTAAGTTGCACCCACTACGACTAAAACGATATCAGCAAGTTGTAATGACGCGACATATGTAAAGTGTGATGATATCCATGTATGTAGTGACAACGCACTTAGGCAAAAATGTCCAGTTACATGTGGACTCTGTGGTAAGAATAACCTATTTATTACAAATGGTATCTAAAGACTATTGATAATGCATAATTACACAGTCAAAATTTTCACGAAGTTATTTTTCCTACATTTCGATACTAGCACTTATTTTGGATATCCTATTCTGATGTTGTGACATAAAGGGTCCCGATCGTCCCAAATAAACTCATTATTGATACCAGGATTACAAGAAATCGATTAAACAAAATTCCCACACCAAACAAAGGCAACAGTAGTATACCGGTGTTGAAAAGTCACGAATCGATTATCGAAAAAATAAATATGGGATGCAAACTAAGACATCTCAAATATAAAAAAAAATAAAGAAACAAAAGAAACAATAGAAACACTAAAGTGCAACAAAAACAAACGTCGATTTATATAGTACAACTGCCGTATTCCTGACTTGGTACAAGACATTTTAACAAAACACGGTGGGATGAACCTGGTTTTGATGGCTAGCCAAACCTCCTACTTATATGATAATGAAAAAAAATATACATATATATATATATATATCGCTAAAATGGCAACGCTACGTGACAGAAATAAAACACAAACACACGCAAGAACAATCATGTTTTTCGTTAGTTCCGTTACTTGGAAGCGTTTGATTTTGTCAGGTTTTTTTTTATTAATTTACCTTGGAGTAAGTTATTTTGTTAGACATTTTTTATCACGAAATTGTTTTCCGTGTTTTTGTCAGTAGACGAGGGCATTCGTATCATCCTGACACACGTAGTTGTTTTATAATTTCTGTCAAGTGTATTGTATTATACATACTATATATTGTAAATAAGTCAGTCTCATTTTTATATTATGATGGTGTATAATTCTCAATTGTTTGATAAACATACTAAATAGTTTTAACATTATAACCCCTATTTTAATGGACATTGATTATACACCTTACCGATAATCGTTTGTCCTGTTTAAGTAAGCATCATTAAAAAATATTTTAATCAGATACTTCATTCATGGGCGGTAGAAAGAGGGAGAAGAAGTCTGTCTGTTATCCATAATATCTTTCAGTTTTATTCATTTAAGCAGGACAATATAGTTATCATATATAATGCTTTACAACTAGCATCTTGATTTTCTTCAAATAACGTGCAACAGTTGTTGGTCTTTCTTTGTCCAATTATTTCTAACCTTAATTTTTGAACTGCATCCCCTCTTACCACATTCCTTTTATGAAATCCAGAAACAATGACGATATTCAACTACTATTGCTTAAACTAGTGTAGCTTTGATTAAAATGTTAACTTTTTTTTATTTCCAGACGCTGGTGTCAAAAGCACAACACTTTCATGGCTTCATATTGTAGGAAAATAAACACATTATCTTTTTTCACATAGTTTTATATAGAAATAGTACAAGTGTCGGCTTTTTTTCTGGTTTGCATTTTCTTCTATTTTTAAGCTTCAGTTATCAAACCGAAAGTCCTCATGTTGAATCAGGGTAAGCTAATTCAAAATCTTTAGACGAAAGTTATTTGTTTATAATCGCATATCAAAGAATAACCGAAAATACCATGGTATACACATAGAACATAGAAAAATTGAAACTTCAAAGGTAAACTTCAACCTAACCACTAGGAACCATTGGTGGTTCATAAGCGTTCTTGTAAGCAACCACTATCTTTCAACGATATCATTTTAGAAAACGCAAATTCCCGAAAATCGTATCAACTTCGATGTATATCCTCCGTATGCAGGTGCTACTAGTATTTTTCTTCTCCGAAATAGAAAGTTAGTCGGTGAATAATTTCTCTAGTCGTAAAGGTTCGTGTTGCTTATTCTTCATTTTTGTATGTTGTGTCATGTGTACTATTGTTTTGTCTGTTTGTCTTTTTCATTTTTAGCCATTGCGTTATTTTCTATTTAAAAGTTTGACTCTCCCTCTGGTATCTTTCGTCCCTCTTTTGGTGTTCAACCTACCATCAATGTTAATTTTAAGATGTGAGTCAAGATCAGAGTCAAACTGTGCATACCTGTATTTATTCTGTCCTCTATTCCAAATTCTATGGAATAAATACGTTTAATTAACAGAGTTAAAGAACATAGCAATAGAAAAAAGTAAAATCACAAAAATACTGATCAAATGGCAATATCAAAAGCTCAAACATATCAAATGAATGGATAACAACTGTCATATTCCTGACTTGGTGCCTGTAGGTCAAATGGTGTTTGAAACCTGGTTTTATAGCTAGCTAAACCTCTCATTTGTATGAAAGTCGCATCAAATTCGATTATATTAACAATGATGTGTGAACAAAACAAACAAATATAATAGGTAAAAATGACCAAAATTGGGGTACATTGTGTTATACATGTTATCATCTAAATCACTATAAAAACAAACAAAGAAGCACACAAAGAAGCACACAAAGGCATACAGATAAGCCACATTAGCAAAAATGAAAGTCAAGAGTACAAAAATTGAAAATAGCACAATAACATAATGACAGGATGCATAAGTACAGAGCCATGTCATATCTATCAAAGAAACACAAAAGGGCATATAGACGAAGCACATTGGCAAAAAGTAAAGATAAGAATACAAAAATTATCATAGAACAATAACACAATGACAGGATGTAAAAGAACAAAGCCACGTCCTTTGTTTCAAAGAAACACAAAAAAGCATATAGACAAAGCATTCTAGCAAAAAGGAAAGCCAAGAAAACGAATATATATATATATAAAAGATCAATAACACCATGACGGGAAGTACAGAGTCACGTCAAATGGATATCAACAAAAACAGACAAAACAGTAAAAGTAATATTAATAAGGACAAATAAAAGAACACCATAGCACGTTAAGATGATAAACAACGTCAAATCGCATAATCTATACTTCAAGACCATTGTGTATTATTTGTGAAGTTGATAAAGAATATTTATCAGCAAGGTCTTGGTACCTTCCGATGAACTTTTGTTTTCTTTGACATACCTCTAGTTCATCAACTTACTGCTCAGACACTTGTGACGTTTTACAAAGTCTGAGTAGGAGCTGCAAGCTCTTGAATACTGAATAAGTTGGGAAAATGTTTATCCAATATGCAGGTCAAGTTGGTTAATTGCTACTAAGGTTTAGGGAAATTGATAATTTCAAAATTAAAATCGTCCCATTTGTCATAGATTCTGGTACTGAGATTACTGTGTTTTTCAAATTCGAAGTATAAGTCTAAAAATGAAGTGGAGGAAGCCGAGTCTGTTGTTTGTTTAATTTCTAATTCTGTGGGATATATTAATGGAACCCAATCAAAAAAGTTTGGATTGTTAATGGAAATAAACATTATCAATATATCTGAAAGTGAAATCAAATAACCTGACTTCTTTGAACTTCTTGTTTTTGACAAGTGCCTGAAGAAACTCTGATTCATATGAAAATAAGAAGAGGTCGACAAGGAGAGGCGCACAGTTCGTTCCCATAGAAAAGCCGACCCTTTGTTGAAAATGTATCTCCAAATTCAACAACATGTGTTGTCGATTAGAAACTCCAGCATACTGGTCACTTGTTCCTCTGTGTAGCATATTTTACTCTTTTGTTCACTATGAACAAAATATGCCTTATTGTATACAAAAATAATAAATTTATAGGATACCCTACCATTTGTATGTTAAAAGGCATTGTCGATTATTTTTTTTAGGCGATTTTTCATTTTCACATGGGGAATCGTGGTTTACAGGGTTGAAAAATCAAACGTTTGGATAGAACTAATTTCAGAAAAAGACCGAGTTAACAAAACAGTGAAAGTTATATTAATAAGGACAAATAAAAGAACACCATAGCACGTTAAGATGATAAACAACGTCAAATCGCATAATCTATACTTCAAGACCATTGTGTATTATTTGTGAAGTTGATAAAGAATATTTATCAGCAAGGTCTTGGTACCTTCCGATGAACTTTTGTTTTGCTTTGACATACCTCTAGTTCATCAACTTACTGCTCAGACACTTGTGACGTTTTACAAAGTCTGAGTAGGAGCTGCAAGCTCTTGAATACTGAATAAGTTGGGAAAATGTTTATCCAATATACAGGTCAAGTTGGTTAATTGCTACTAAGGTTTAGGGAAATTGATAATTTCAAAATTAAAATCGTCCCATTTGTCTTAGTTTCTTGTACTGAGATTACTGTGTTTTTCAAATTCGAGGTACAAGTCTAAAAATGAAGAAGTGGAGGAAGCCGAGTCTGTTGTTTGTTTAATTTCTAGTTCTGGGGGATATATTAATGGAACCCAATCAAAAAAGTTTGGATTGTTAATGGAAATAAACATTATCAATATATCTGAAAGTGAAATCAAATAACCTGACTTCTTTGAACTTCTTGTTTTTGACAAGTGCCTGAAGAAACTCTGATTCATATGAAAATAAGAAGAGGTCGACAAGGAGAGGCGCACAGTTCGTTCCCATAGAAAAGCCGACACTTTGTTGAAAATGTATCTCCAAATTCAACAACATGTGTTGTCGATAAGAAACTCCAGCATACTGGTCACTTGTTCCTCTGTGTAGCATATTTTACCCTTTTGTTCACTATGAACAAAATATGCCTTATTGTATGCAAAAATAATAACTTTATAGGATACCCTACCATTTGTATGTTAAAAGGCATTGTCGATTATTTTTTTAGGCGATTTTTCATTTTCACATGGGGAATTGTGGTTTACAGGGTTGAAAAATCAAACGTTTGGATAGAACTAATTTCAGAAAAAGACCGAGATTAAAATTATCCAGAGTTCTGTAGAATTTTTTTCAGAATCCACATATGGTTAATACCACTACGCGAGAAACAGTTTCAAAGTATTTCTGAAGACCATCTTTCACTGCGGACAGAATTTTTGTCAATCTAATAGACAATTATTGAGTGGAACATGCAGATGAGCCGCCTTGTACCTTTAGTTGTACGGAAATTTGTGAAGCTTAGGTATCCAATACAAACAATGTAAGTCCTCCTATTTGTTGTTCCATGTAATGTTCATGAAAGACTTATAATTCGCCAAAACCTTATCCTTGTCAAATAAGATGTCTTTGTATGTGGGATTACCCGAGTGTTCATTTATTCCCATGTCTTTCACAAGACATTCGTAGTAATACGATTTACATACAAAGACAATATTATTTGAAGCTTTGGAACAACGTACTTATCATGAAGAGATGAAAGATATTTCACAGCCTCTTTGTCTAAGATTTTCAACTTATGAATGCGGCGTTTTATCAGAGACCTGATTGTTTTGACCCCTTCTGACAAAGAGTCCAGTTCAACTTCTTCTCGTTATCCCATGCTCTGGTGTAGTCCTCAATGGAATCCATAATTATTTTAAAGTTATGGTTCCAATTGATGTGTTGGAGTTCTATAAACTTATGACCATGAACAATCACCTTTCGATGATTTTCATGTTGAATTATGTTAAGATCCTCAGTATTAACATGGCCAGAGGGGCTGTAATTATAAGGTGAGTGGGAATAGTCACATGTCAGAGTTTTTTTAGGTAGTGTTCTTTATCAAGGTCCTGCAATGCTTGTTTATAGTTCCGATTACTTTGGGTGGAATTGTTTTTGTGCAACCGTAGGATACAATAGGACCAGACTGATTTAAAAAATAAATAGGAATTTTAGATGTTACATCCTTGTGATGTAGAACGTTGTAGATGTTGATTGCATCAATGACTCTTGGTAAAGAGAACAGAAAGGAATTTCTTCTTTTCTTCATGTAAAGGTCCCGATCTTACTGGTTTAAAAAGACAGAAAAGAGCTACTTCACAAATTTTACTGACAAGTCTGTATATTGGAAAAAATGAATGAATGCATCCTTTGTGAAGTGCATAATTTCACAAACATTTTAGAAAATTAACAGGCAGTCAAAAAAGAATAATTCTAATGTAATGTAACCCTAGCAGATGATGAAAATGTAAAAGAAGGTCACCAAGGCTTCCAGAGGACGATCTAGATTTGGAAGACTTTTACATTAGGTGGGTTGTAATGGTTTTTCCAATGAATATGTTGTTGTCGTAAGGTAGTATTAAATCATTACATTAACATCACTGCAGGCTGGACATGACAATTTCCTACTCCTTAGGCATTATCATTGCAACCATATGGCATTGCAGTACCTAGTTCCCTTATCCAGAAATTTTCTCTATCTTTCGGAAAGGAGTACTTAGTTCAGGGCTATTTGTGAGGTGAATAATTTTTTGGATGATGCATACTTTCATAGATAAAGAAGGAGCATGGTCAGCGTGATTAAAATGGTAATAAAGAACCATGAATTGCAGATCCTTATTAGCAGACCGGTGTTGATTCATCCGTTTACGCAAAGTTTGTCGAGTTTCACCAACATAAAGTAGTCCACACAAAGTACATTCAATACAATTAGGATTGTCAGTTTCCCTCCATCAACAAAAACTGACCGCCACAAAATAGCACAATAGTGTTGAAAGTGGCATAAACACCAATCAATCAATCAATAAAATCATCACCTACAATTTATTATATAAAACCATTTCTTTTTCAAAGAACTAGTGTGGTCATGACCAGTTGGATTCTAAGTCATCTTGGTACCAATAGAATCAGAAGTGTGCATTATATTTATTTGGTTGTATTTTTGGTTGAAATGTTTTCATTTAAAGGTGATATAAAAACACAAGTCTTATTTCAGAAATGTGCTCCATATTACCAAACTAAATTATAAAAAGGTGTTATATTTGTTCCCATCAGGAGTAAGCAAAACCAATGAGGTCAAAATTATGACAAAATAAACCAACAAACTTCTGACATTTATGCATCTTTCAGCACCTGGTTTGTAAAAATTTAACCATAAATGCCTCTATTTTTTTAAAAACTGTATGAAAAATACTTTTATCACAACACTGTTAATACTGGGGGTTGTCTTGACAACAAAAAATTCGGACAAAATAGATACAAAATCATTATTTAATTACAATTACAATTTCTTGAAATAATATAACATAACAGAATGTTTAGCTGTTTTATCTTTATATTCATCTGTTTATTCTTCTACGTATCCAGGTGGATATGTCAGGACTACAGACGATGGACAATTTGGTGTCTGGCAGCATTTTCCTGGTGCTGGTGGATTCATTTTGCATTGACTTGGCAAAGTCCATTTAAGACATCTAAGAAAGAAAGTATAAATTTTATAATTAGCACTGAAATTTGGAATTTTAGTATTTATATCCAGAAGGATACTAACTATTCTTACTCTTCATTAATATTTATTGATCACAAAACCATTAGTCTCTGTTTAATTTGGAAAAATCATTTTTTTTTTTAAACTTTAAAAGACCATTTAATAATAAGAAAAATGGTGCTTTCTCATGTTTGTGTTTCATAGGAATAAAAAATTATTTATAAATAAGCACAGTAAAGTATACCTCATCACTAGCCCATCATTGATAAATATTGATTGTTTTATGTATATAGGATCGCCAATTCAAGTTTTATTTTACTCATCTATCATAGTGATTTAATTCAATGGGTAAAAAATATAAGGTTTAGCCATCATAGTTGACAATAATGACAATTTATTAACACTAGATTTTGTTGTTGCTGTCAACTTCAAGATAATAAATTACTTGTTGGAAACTGTAACGGCATAATTTCTGAGATGTGAAACATCTAATGATGCAATGTGGAATATATAATAAGCTTACTTTTCTTGACAAGTATAATATCCACGAGAAGCATCGGTACATGTGCACTTATATGTACAGCCATCATCAAATGTTTGTCCTTGCTGGTAAAGTTTTCCTGTCTTCTGGAACAAACATCCTGTGCCTTGACCTTATTAAAACAAATATATTTCTGTATTACAATCAGCAGGCACATGTCTTTTAATAAAAATAACTAGGAAATGAAAGAACTTTCAACATAAATGAATTTGTATGTTAAAGATGAATACCACATACAATGCTTTTATTAATATTATTTAAATTTTTAAGTATTAACCCAAAATATTCTTCCCTCGCCTGGATTCGAACCCATGCTACTGAGATATCGTGACATGTTTTATATATATATATATCTATAGGAGACGTTTATTATATTTTTATATTTTTTTTTCATTAATTTTCATTTTTTTTTAATATCTTTTTATAAGTCCATTGTAAATAAATGTTTTCAAAATGTTAAATAAGATAAGATAACATACCTGTGACGGTACCAGATCCACCAGTTCCTGTCATGGTACCAGTCCCAGTTCCAGAACAGACTGGTTTAGCACAACATTCTCCCTGGGCCTTCTGTAGTGTACATCCTTGGGGCAGGTTAGTGTAAGTTCCACATCTTAAAGTAAAATATCATAAAACAAAATAATTTTAAAGTAGCCAACTGAGATGAAAATGTAGCAGACTGAACTATAATACAAGTGTAATGTTCTTCAGTATTTGTTTCACTGAAAATTTTCCTGAAGATGCGACTCTATATGACAGTTCTTATTCATTCATTTGATGTGTTTGAGCTTTTGATTTTGTCATTTGATTCATAGACTTTCCATTTGGAATTTTCCTTGGAATTCGTTATTTTCATTATTTTGCTTTTTAAAAAAAATTACTTGTGCAAATCCATTCAAACAGGAAACCAACGGTCTAATCTATATAAAAATGAGAAACAAGTATGAACTACATAAACAGTCGACAACTACTGTACATCAGATTCCTGACTTAGGACAGGTGAACTTTATTTCTAGTAATGCTCTTATTGTATGAAAAATTTTACAGAAATATTTTCAAATATCTTCAACTTGACCTTGACCAATCATATCTTTGAAGCTACAGAACTACTAAAATAGGAAAAAACAAATCTACTGTGTTCTGTATCAAAGTCTCCAAGATTCATGTACAGTTATATAGGTTCATTCTATTATACTATTTCAACATTTAAATGTGTAGTTGCAAAGCTCTACAATCCATAATGACATATGTTAATGTGTACTCACAAAGCTCTACATGTGTACAGTCCTCTAGATCCGTCTGAGCATGTGCAGTTGTAATCACATCCATCAGTCCACTGTTCTCCTGTTTGGTGGAGCTGATTCTTGTAATAACATCCACCACCTGTAAAAAAAAAAAGCATAATAAACAAACATTATATCTTCAGAATATCTTATGTAGACATGAGGGTAAAGATTGTTTTGATATAGATTTTAAGTTTGAATTGTGAACTTAATATTAATCATTGCATTATGTTAAAAAAAGGAACAATATCAATTAGGATGAAAAGAGACACATCCTTTCTGTCTGTTGCATTCTGGATGAAAATAGTTATTTGAGAACTTGAAGTTCAGAAACATTTATTAACATAAAATTACAGAGGACGAATGTGTCTCCTTTCTCTTTCTTCATATAAATATTGTACGATTATTATAAATATTGTACGATTATTATAAATATTGTACAATTATTATAAATATTGTACGATTATTATAAATATTGTACGATTGTTATAAATATTGTACAATTATTATAAATATTGTACGATTATCATAAATATTGTACAATTATCATAAATATTGTACAATTATTATAAATATTGTACGATTGTTATAAATATTGTACGATTATTATGTCATGAAATAAACATCTGTTTAAACTTTCAAAACTTTGCCAAACATAAAGAAATCTAACTGTATCACATAAAAAGAAAATATCAACACAGGCAAAAACATACAGTGGTGTTTATTACATTAAATTACGAATCAACACAGTTTTTAATAGGAGCTGCTGTAGGTTAAAGCATTAAGGCAATATCAAAATAGAGGGTGGTAAAGGTTTTTTTTCGTGCAACGTGTTTTGCCATTTTTATTTCATGTGCCATAAAAAAGTTTGTTATTTAACGTGTTTCTTTAAATTGGTAAAAAGATCAACCTGCAAGACATTTTTAAATGTTTGTTCATCGTGAAATGGCAATTTAATTTGCGATCTTCCGTGCAGATACCCCCCCTTTACCCCCTCATCAAATATACATACCCCTTCCTGTAAAGGTCTGTCCAGGCATGGATGTCACAAAGGATCCACCTGTTCCTGTTCCTATGGAAACAGAATGAGCTATTTTAATATAATAACATACAATATGATGCAACATTTATTTTAAGCAATTTTTTGTTTTAAACTTTCACATACCTGCCAACTTTTCAAAATGCCCATGGGGGTTTTACGTGCAAAATGGCTGCCACAGTCCCACAAAACCTTCAAGGGGGCCTTCAAATATATTTTAATGTTGTTTTTTTGCTTCTTCATACTTTTACAAGCCTTTAGCCATTGTAAAATTAATTGTTTTGTATAAAATTGTGGACAATATTGCTGTTTTAAAATTTCCATTTGGGAGCCTCCATGGGGGAAATCCCCCGCTAATAGTGACAGTTGGCAGGTATGCTTTCATTTTTGTTCTAATATGCGTACTAAAAGAGATCAAATAATAAAGAATTTTGAGCTGTATAAGTCATGAGATGGTATGAGGTCATATGATTTAATGAAAGATCTATGTTGATGTTTTTTGCATAGATGTCAGCAGAATTTCACATTTTGTAAAGCATTCATGCCATATTGACCATATGATCTTTAAAATACCAGGATGCAAATTTAAAACTTCATATTTTTTCTGCAATCTTGTTTAAAAGCATGCATATTACTATAATTTATTAGAATGCATGTAATATTCATCTGACCTGTAATATAAGTACAATGTTCAGCATTCTATTTTTTTTTTAAATTACAAAACAAATTAGACAAGGTATGAATACTATAACAGTATTGTTTTCTTTAGGTTGCCTGCTTATTGTCATATTATCAGGGTGGATATAATCGACCTTGACTACCCATGAGGGTGGTTATAATCGCACTTGACTACCCATGAGGGTCCCATCTACATATGAATACTCCTTTTATTCCTATAGTATATTCAAGTTTAACAGGGAACCATTTTCTATGTCCAGTTACATACCTGTTCCACCAGTACCAGTTCCTGTTATGGTACCTCCATTAGTACCTATCCCTGTCATAGTACCACCGGTACCAGTCCCTGTCATAGTACCACCGGTACCAGTCCCTGTCATAGTACCACCGGTACCAGTTCCAGAACCTTAAATAATCAAAGTATTTATAAGAACTGAAAGGTAAAGATTGCTTCAATTTGTTATCAGTGAGAAGTAAAATTAAAAATTGCATTGGTTGTAGTTGATTTAACCGAAATTCTAGACAAAGAAACAATAACTCAAATATTTTAAGATGACTTTAACAATGACATCCTTTATATTTTTAGAACAGATATTAGATTCCTGCACCTTGCAAAAGTTTTGTAATTTTCTTTACAAGTTTAATATCTATTTGTGCCTTGAATATCTGAGCATATATTACGTCGATAAATTTCTGGAAATGTTTGTGGATAGGATGCATAGAATGTTATGATCAATGCACTATTTATTTGTGTATCAAAAAGGTAGTGATAAGCCTTGGAAAATTTAGATATCAAGTCAGTCCCATAAAGTTTTGATTGCATTTCATTAGTCAATAAAATCTTAATCTGTTATATATAATTTAATCACATTAGTCTGAGCAAATTGATGATCACATGTATGCCATTGACAATTGAAAAGTTTTCTTTCTATTTAGTGAACAACAAGAATGTGTCCTTGAAGTACATGGATACCCCACTCGCACTATCATTTTCTATGTTCCGTGGACCAAGAAAATGGGATAAAATCTCTAATTTGGCATTAAAATTAGAAAGATCATATGATAAGGAACATGTTTACTAATTAAGTTTCAAGTTGATTGGACTTCAACTTCATGAAAAACTACCTTGACCAAAAACTTTAACTTGAAGCGGGAGGGACGAACAAACGGACGAAGGGACGGACGAACGAACGAATTAGTGAACAAAAACACATACCACAGAATCCACAGAATTTGGCACAGTTCTTTTGGGCCCAGCTGGTATAGGGTTCTTGGCAAGAGCTTTTTGTGAACTGAACACAGTTAGGTAGGACATCCATACATGCTCCACCTAAATTAAATTTTGCAATAATAGGTATAGTACAACAATAATATAAAGCAAAACAGCAAAACAGTTTTTCTTGAAACCATAATTTATATTAACATCTGATTGTTTTAAAATGTTGAATTTTTTGAAGTGGTTATCCCTAGTCATGAGTATAAAATCCAGTGAATGACATTATTTGTTGTTTGTCATAATTGTTCTTGAAAGCAGTTGGTTTATTTGTCATCATGCAGCCCTTTTCAGCTTACTAGACATAATGGGTTTTACTCATTGAAGTGTAGAAGGTTGGTAGCTATATATACATATATATAGATGACCTCTTATTTGTCACATCTTTATCTTTCATACCATTATCTAAAAGAAGTTCAAAATGTAAAAAGTTAAACTACGAAGACGACAGACGACAGACCCCAAGTGATGAGAAAAGCTCACTTTGCCCTCGGGCCAGGTGAGCTAAAAATGATGCAACATATTATAAAACTTACCTGTTCCTGTTCCTGTAATTGTACCTCCTCCAGTACCAGTACCAGTACCAGTTCCAGTACCAGTTCCAGTTCCTAACAAAGGGAGATAATTCTATATTATAATTCCTTAATAAGAAATACATTATTATTTGCAATATACATAGATAAAGCCTTTGCGCCCGTGACTGATACATGATGTATGTGTAGTTCAAGAAGAATAACTGCTTTCCTTTCAGTGTTTTGGAAAAGTACAACACGCTAAGGGAACAGCAATGTTTAAGTAGAAAGTGCATAAAAGGAATTAAAATAAGATGGACAACACATGCAGGATAACTGCCTTTACATCTTGCAGAAAAAGAGTAATCTGGTTTAATTCAGTTTAAAGGAGAAGTTAATTGAATATCATGTTTAGATATAGCCAGACAAACATGCTAAATTTAACAAAGACAGAACAGCATTCTTCCCCCAAATCTTTTTTTGCACTGATTTTTAAAATCATGTGAGGTATTGACGATATAAACCTTCCATTTAAATTTCATAACATTAATCCCTGAGAGTGCCTTCAATGAAAATTTCCATATAACTTATTTTCTTAAGGGGCATAACTCCTATAAAAAATAGTTTTGTGGCACTGATTTTTTGATTTTTTAAAGGCATGGCTGATATAAATTTCAAATAAATCTGGTGAGATTTGTTCATACTGTCGATTCATTTATTTTGCGTGGGTATCAATTTTTGTGGATTACTGAATATTTGATTTCATTGTTTTTTTTATCAATCTCTGCATTCAAAGCCTATTAAAAACAAGTTATTGGTTGAACATTTAAATTTCATGGTTCACCTGTTCCCAAAAAATACACGAAAATTGGTATCCAACGAATAATAATGAATCCACAGTATGAGAACACTAAACAAGACCATATGTATGCCTAGTGTTTATATGGCCCCTGTAGGAGAACACTAAACAAGACCATATGTATGCCTAGTGTTTATATGGCCCCTGTAGGAGAACACTAAACAAGACCATATGTATGCCTAGTGTTTATATGGCCCCTGCAGGAGAACACTAAACAAGACCATATGTATGCCTAGTGTTTATATGGCCCCTGTAGGAGAACACTAAACAAGACCATATGTATGCCTAGTGTTTATATGGCCCCTGTAGGAGAACACTAAACAAGACCATATGTATGCCTAGTGTTTATATGGCCCCTGTAGGAGAACACTAAACAAGACCACATGTACGCCTTGTGTTTATATGGCCCCTGTAGGAGAACACTTAACAAGACCATATGTATGCCTAGTGTTTATATGGCCCCTGTAGGAGAACACTTAACAAGACCATATGTATGCCTAGTGTTTATATGGCCCCTGTAGGAGAACACTAAACAAGACCATATGTACGCCTAGTGTTTATATGGCCCCTGTAGGAGAACACTAAACAAGACCATATGTATGCCTAATGTTTTATATGGCCCCTGTAGGAGAACACGTAACAAGACCATATGTACGCCTAGTGTTTATATGGCCCCTGTAGGAGAACACGTAACAAGACCATATGTATGCCTAGTGTTTATATGGCCCCTGTAGGAGAACACTAAACAAGACCATATGTATGCCTAGTGTTTATATGGCCCCTGTAGGAGAACACTAAACAAGACCATATGTATGCCTAGTGTTTATATGGCCCCTGTAGGAGAACACTAAACAAGACCATATGTATGCCTAGTGTTTATATGGCCCCTGTAGGAGAACACTAAACAAGACCATATGTATGCCTAGTGTTTATATGGCCCCTGTAGGAGAACACTAAACAAGACCATATGTATGCCTAGTGTTTATATGGCCCCTATACAAAAATGGAGATGTGGTATGATTGCCAATGAAAAATATCTACTCAAGTCTAAAGGACTTGAATCAATACCAAATACTGCCAGTTAAGTAATGTGTACATAATCTTCCATATAAACAGTCTTTAATATACAAGTTTGATAGAAATCTCACCTGTGCCACCGGGAATAAGACCACCTGGAATAATGCCGCCTGTACCTGTACCTGTGCCACCTGTCATTGTGCCACCTGTACCTGTACCTGTTCCACCTGCCAATAGAGGACAAAAATGTACATTGTAGATAAACCAAACTTTAACAACTTTTCACAAAAGAAATGCATAGATCATATTAGCAGCTTAATATAGTCAAGTTAATAACAATAAAAAAAAAATGTTTTGGTTGAAATCAAATTTTTCTCCTTCTCTTAAAAAAAATATATGTTGATGTTCAAATAAAATAAAAACACCTAGCTGCTGATGATAACAGATAGTTCATTGTTCAAGACTTTTCAAATTAAAAGAAGAAACTAACAGCATCATTTATTAATGCTGTATGTCACACATTTTAGTTCTGGGTCATAGTATTTAAAAAAAAAATATCATACTGTTGACAAAACAATCTAATTATACAATATTATAAATGGAAAGACCAGTTAAAGAAGATAATTTATGATAGATCAAATTGGAAAACTGTTTAGAAGTATGAAAGCCAAATTGAGGGCACAAGCTTGATCTTTGATATTAAATTCAGCAACAATCAGAATAAGACAGCTCTTTTTTCTGAAGTTGCGACTGGAATGAGAAATACCAACATTATTGTATTGTGTGTATTTTTTTCTGGATTCATTTTACTGCATATTTTAATTTTAATTTAAATTCTAATAATTGAGTAAATAGTAATAGCTTAACTTAAGTATCTGGTATAATAGTTTAAAGAGAAACCAGTGTTTGTGTCACTATGTCTTTGGTTTTGTTAATTTAAGAAGTTGGAGTTGGTAACACTTCTGTCAAGTTTGTTTACAATTTAGAGACTTTTAAATTTTTAATCGTAGGGTACAAACTATTAAAGAAAATATGTGATTACTTGATCATTTAAGTAATTTAAGTAATGATTATTAGATCACCTGACCAAATATGATTATTTGATAATCTAGGACTGTAACTTTAATTATTTGATTTTTTTAGTATGTGCTTACTTTTACACTCCCATGAGGGGCCACATTACATATTGATTCCACTTTTTTTGCAACAAGTTTGATTTTAATATTTAAAGCGTGAGGCTTGTCAAGCATTTTAAATAATGATATTTTAACTGTTGAGAGTGGAGGGATATTGAAATACCCAAGTGGGGAGAAAAAAAATTCTCACAACGATCAAGAAATTAAAAAAAACACAAAAATTAGAGAAATGATACTTACCACACAAATTACAGAATTTAGGACAATTATATTCAGCCCAGCTGACATACTGTCCAGTACATACACTGTTGGTATAGTCTTTACAGTTAGGAATCCTGTCAATACAAGTTGTAGATGGCGCTGGTGTTGTTACACGACCTGTAATAATGGTATAAAATGACTTAGTCAACATAAAAATCTCTAAATACAGTGCAAAACACCAATTTAATGAGTTAAACAGCTGTCATGATTATTAGTATCCTTGTTTTTTTTTGAAAATTTCACAAGTTTAGAATTTTCTTCAAGGAGAGTAATGTACCAGTATTCAGGGAATAATCCATGGGTATTTGACAATGTTTCTCTGTTGATTCCTAGTTATTCATGGGGCTACCAGTTTACCTTAATTTCATGGCTGGTGGGTAAAAATACATGAAATTTGGTACCGAACAAAATAAACAAATCAACAGTTATAACTGGTAATTTATTTTGAGGTTGATTTGCAAAAGATTAAATGCAAACCTATAAAAAAAATTGTACTTCATTGTACTTCACTGCAGGCATGGGGTAATCGTAATCAGTAATCATAATCAGCTGTAATTGATTACATTTTGCAGTGTAATCCCATGTAATCAGTAATCTGGCCATTTCTGATTACAAGTAATCATAATGTAATCGATTACATTGCCAAAAACAGGTGTAATCATGATTACTTTTAGATTACTTTAAGATTACATTCATATGATTACTTGCTGATTACAAATCTTATATACTGGTATATAGGAAAATAGTATTTTTTGATAGACAATATGAAAATGTAAAGCATTAAAAAAAAATCATAAAAACTAGTATTCACTATGATGGGTCTTTGTTTAATGTGATAAATAGTATCATCTATATATTAAGTTTTGTATAACCAAGTGTTTTATTTTGTTATCAGTTTACTAAAGGAATTTGCTTTCCAGTGTTTGTGAGATTGAGCTCTTATTATATAAGAGTATGTCTTAATAGCATTTTTGTTCATTGATTGAATACGTCTGATATTAACTCCAATTTTATATAAGTATGTCCAATATTTTTGTAAAACTGCAATGAAATTTAAAAGCAGAAAACAGTTAGTTCCTTTAAACTTTGAGGGTCGACATATATAACTGTATGAGCCCTCTTAATTCAAAATGGAATTTTAATATATTACATTTGTTGACAATTTTAATATATTTTGTTTTCCATAAATATTATGATATATATATATGTATTCAAAATTTTAAAACAAATTATGACAATTAGCCACTTATAACTTTCTTGATATTGCAATTAAGACAATAGAATTTTAAAACCCAAGCTCACCTATTGTTTGTTAAAAAATGGAAGTAGTGATTAACACCTGTAAAAACATTTACAGATGTGTCAATTATATCCTCACAGACAATAAAACTATACTTAATTGATTTTTCATTATTTGTCCAGGTTTTTTGTGAATTGGGCAGTTGGTTAAAATTTGTAGAAAAAACAAAGTTATATCTTTTACATAGACAAAGGAAACTTGTCTATAGCTATGTTATCAAATTACCCATGTTACACTGTACTTGTCTAAATTCATTTTAACAAGATTAATAAATTATGGCTTTTGAAAAAAATCACCAAAATTAACTTTTTCGTGAGGATAAAAAGTTATTACAAATTCTTTAATATTGCAATATACAATGTAATCATAAGTAATCACAAGTAATCATGATTACTTTAAAGAAAACTAATCAAATGTAATCAATTACATTTGAAATAAGGTGTAATTGTTATGTAATCGATTACATTTTAGAAGCAAAGTAATTGTAATTTAATCGATTACATTTTATAAGCAAAGTAATTGTAATTTAATCGATTACATTTTAAAGTAATCGACCCCATCCCTGCTTCACTGAACATTTGATTTTAAGGTTGACCTATACAAAAATTAAATAAAACTAGATGAGTCAAAGTGACACGAATTTCCCTGACTCCAAAAGTTGAAAAATCTGCAATTTCAACAACACATGTGGACACAAACATGATGGTTGTCTTACATATCAAAAATCAGCTCAAAATCTGGATGCAAATAAAAAAAAAGTCCATATAACTTTGATTTTTAACAATTTTCAAAGTTGTAAAGCCTTAATTTTGACAAAAATTAGCGTAGCGGAACGAAACTTAAACTTGATCTGTAACTCATCATGAGTAACTTACATACCAAAAATCAGCCCAATATCTGAAAGCGTTTAGAAAAAAAGTCCATATAACTGTGATTTTCAACAATTTATTAAAGTCCAAAGCCTGTAATTTCGGCAAAAATTAACGAAGCGGACTGAAATGTCAACTTTATCTGTAACTCATCATGGTTGACTCACATACCAAAAATCATCCCAATATCTAAATGCATTTAGAAAAAAACTACGTATAATGGTTTGTTGCGGAATGACGGAATGACAGAATTTAGGACAAGGGTAAAACTATATGGCACCAACAACTTTTTTTGCAGGGCCATAAAAACTGGTATCCCACTAATAATGAGGGGCCTGATGGGGGGGTCATCACAATTCACGAATTGATTTTTTTTTTGTCAATCACGATTCACAGAAAATAAATTTCCATGATCACCGATCACGAAAATATATAAAAAAAAAATCTGTAGAAAAGCGGATCACGATAGCGAAAATGCGCCGATCACGAAGAACGAAAATAACCCATCAGGCCCCTCAATAATGAATCCACAGTATAAAATTTTTATAACAAACCTGTAGCTCCGCAGAACCCACAATATTTAGCACAGTTATCCTTTGCCCATCCATCATATGGTTTGAAGCAAGCATACTGTCCAAACTGGTTACAAGTTGCAATCTTGTCTGAACAGGAACCAGATGAAGTTGGAGCACAATCAGCCTTCTGACAACACTTGTCACTTACATCAGGTACCAGTTGACAGTTTGGAGGAAGTGTACCGTATCTTGGACATCTGTGTAATGAAAAAAATATTAGCATGAGATTTTTTCTAAACAAGAATGTGTCCATGGTATACAGATGCCTCACTCACATTTAACCAAAACCTTTAACCTGAAGCAGGACAGACGAACAGACAGACAGAATGACGAATGAACAGACGCAGAGACTGAAAAACATATAAACAGATGTTTTGACGTGAATTTTTCTTGCAATCATCAAAATAATATTTAAATTAGCCAAAAAATCAAAGAAGAGTTTAGATATCATACCTACTAGCTGGTATAAATGTAGTGTATATAAATGAAATAACACTCTCAGATCATCAATAAAACATCAATCCTACCATCTTTGTAAATAAGGACATTGACTAACCAGTTCATCTTCACTGAACAGAACTTCCAAATTACTACACTTTAATTAGAGAAGTTACACTGGATTCCTGATAGACAGATATTTTGCTTTATTTCAAATCCTCATTTTAAGTTTATACAATCCTTGCATTGTATATGGTTACCATTGATTGAATACTACTAAGCACCACACATTATTGTACTTTTCATTGCCAGTTTTAGTGGGGTACATATTGCTCAATCAAGAGTTTTCTGTGTGACATTTCAATAGTAAATGTTTTAGGTCTTCTTGTTTTTATTCTTTTAGTAAGTTTTTGTTCAATATTCTTCAACAATTCTGAAGCATAAATTATCAAAAAAAATTCCTAATTGTTACCACACAAACAAAAACAATTAATAAAACTTTCAATGAACTTTTGACCCCTTCATTAAACTTTTGAACCCTTCATTGAACTTCTGACCCCTACCTATCAGTACATCTGTATTGTCCAGATTTAGCATCAATACATTCACAGTCGTAATCACATCCATCATTCCAAGTTTCTCCTTGTTGGTGGATTCTACCCTTGTAAATACAGGCATCTGAAAAATAGCAAAAGCAAAGAAAACACAATTGAAAGTCTGTAAAACAAATTATCAATTAAAAGTTCTGCTCATTTTCAGAGGAACCAAAATGTATTTAAGCAAGAGTTTCCGCTTAACAATTTTAAAATTAGTTAGTATTTGGACATCATTTGTTAAACCAAATTCAAAAAGTCACATTTTTTTTAAAATTTTTTGTATAGTACACATTTTTACTTTACAAATTTCTTGTAAGTACAGAAAACATATGTGTTTCAACAAAACACTTTCCAAGGATAGTGGGGCACATAGTAACAGGTTTTTAAAATGATTTCCTCTCTTTTTTTAGTAGAAACTTGTTGATTGTGCAGTTATACAATCATATAAAAACAAAATTCTTGTCTTTTTTTTTCTAGCCAAGGCATCAAAATATGTTTCATGTTCTACTACAACAAACTTAAGGATGCCTACTTGAGTATCCAGTTTGTGATATCTGGCTTCCACTTCCTGAGAGTGCTGGAGGCTTTCCATATCCAGTAAAGCTGCCACTGAATCCAGCTGGATTAAATCCACTGGTTCCTTGTCCAACTGTTCCTGTGACACTGCACTGTGGAACTCTACAACAGGTTGGGTCTTTTGGATCAGGTACATACTGGCAACCAAGTGGAATATTCTCAAATTTGCCACATCTGAAACAATGCCAAAATATCAAAATTATCATTTTTGAATTCTGTTTCAATTAAATCTCACGTAATTGCATTGTTTGCTATTTCAGTTATCTATTGTTAAAGTCAATTTACTGAATATTTGAATGAATCTCGGATATTATACTGCAAATTCAGAAATGAATGCATGCATTTATTGTTGGGATTTTGTCATTTTAGACTAAATCACAATGTTAAATTTTGCAATATTGAGAAAATCCAATTTAACTTTTTAAAAATTCAAAATGTGAATTTAAATATATTGCATTTATAATCCTGTCGCATTTTTAGCAAAAATAAAAACATCACAATAATTTCTGAGTGTACAGTATATTATATTCATAAAACAAATGGAGAATGTGTCCATAGACAAAGATGTTGACCTGGCTTATTCAAAACATTATAAAGGGGCATAACTCTACAGCGATGTACATGTATTATCCCCTCCTAAAACATAACCTGTGAGAATGTGTCTTACTATCCCCTCCTAGAACATAACCTGTGAGGATGTGTGTTATCCCCTCCTAGAACATAACCTGTGAGAATGTGTGTTACTATTCCCTCCTAGAACATAACCTGTGAGGATGTGTCTTACTATCCCCTCCTAGAACATAACCTGTGAGAATGTTTCTTACTATCCCCTCCTAGAACATAACCTGTGAGGATGTGTCTTACTATCCCCTCCTAGAACATAACCTGTGAGGATGTGTCTTACTATCCCCTCCTAGAACATAACCTGTGAGGATGTGTCTTACTATCCCCTCCTAGAACATAACCTGTGAGAATGTGTCTTACTATCCCCTCCTAGAACATAACCTGTGAGAATGTTTCTTACTATCCCCTGCTAGAACATAACCTGTGAGAATGTGTCTTACTATCCCCTCCTAGAACATAACCTGTGAGGATGTGTCTTACTATCCCCTCCTAGAACATAACCTGTGAGAATGTGTGTTACTATCCCCTCCTAGAACATAACTTGTGAGAATGTGTGTTACTATCCCATCCTAGAACATAACCTGTGAGGATGTGTCTTACTATCCCCTCCTAGAACATAACCTGTGAGAATTTGTCTTACTATCCCCTCCTAGAACATAACCTGTGAGAATGTGTCTTACTATCCCCTGCTAGAACATAACCTGTGAGAATGTGTCTTACTATCCCCTGCTATAACATAACCTGTGAGAATGTGTCTTACTATCCCCTCCTAGAACATAACCTGTGAGGATGTGTCTTACTATCCCTTCCTAGAACATAACCTGTGAGATGTGTGTTACTATCCCCTCCTAGAACATAACCTGTGAGAATGTGTCTTACTATCCCCTCCTAGAACATAACCTGTGAGAGTGTGTGTAACTATCCCCTCCTAGAACATAACCTGTGAGAATGTGTGTACTATCCCCTCCTAGAACATAACCTGTAAGAATGTGTGTAACTATCCCCTCCTAGAACATAACCTGTGAGAATGTGTCTTACTATCCCCTCCTAGAACATAACTTGTGAGGATGTGTATTACTATCCCCTCCTAGAACATAACCGTGCTGTGAGAATGTGTGTAACTATCCCCTCCTAAAACATAACCTGTGAGAATGTGTCTTACTATCCCCTCCTAGAACATAACCTGTGAAGATGTGTCTTACTATCCCCTCCTAGAACATAACCTGTGAGAATGTGTCTTACTATCCCCTCCTAGAACATAACCTGTGAGAATGTGTGTTACTATCCCCTCCTAGAACATAACCTGTGAGGATGTGTCTTACTATGCCCTCCTAGAACATAACCTGTGAGAATGTGTCTTACTATGCCCTCCTAGAACATAACCTGTGAGAATGTGTCTTACTATCCCCTCCTAGAACATAACCTGTGAGAATGTGTCTTACTATCCCCTCCTAGAACATAACCTGTGAAAATGTGTCTTACTATCCCCTCCTAGAACATAACCTGTGAGAATGTGTCTTACTATCTCCTCTCTAGAACATAACCTGTGAGAATGTGTCTTACTATCCCCTCCTAGAACATAACCTGTGAGAATGTGTCTTACTATCTCCTCCTAGAACATAACCTGTGAGAATGTGTCTTACTATCCCTCCTAGAACATAACCTGTGAGAATGTGTCTTACTATCCCCTCCTAGAACATAACCTGTGAGGATGTGTCTTACTATCCCTCCTAGAACATAACCTGTGAGAATGTGTGTTATCCCCTCCTAGAACATAACCTGTGAGAATGTGTTAACTGTCCCCTCCTAGAACATAACCTGTGAGATGTGTGTTACTATCCCATCCTAGAACATAACCTGTGAGGATGTGTTTACTATCCCCTCCTAGAACATAACCTGTGAGAATGTGTGTAACTATCCCCTCCTAGATAACATAACCTGTGAGGATGTGTCTTACTATCCCCTCCTAGAACATAACCTGTGAGAATGTGTCTTACTATCCCCTCCTAGAACATAACCTGTGAGGATGGTCTTACTATCCCCTCCTAGAACATAACCTGTGAGAATGTGTCTTACTATCCCCTCCTAGAACATAACCTGTGAGGATGTGTCTTACTATCCCCTCCTAGAACATAACCTGTGAGAATGTGTCTTACTATCTCTCCCTCCTAGAACATAACCTGTGAGAATGGTATCCATTACTATCCCCTCCTAGAACATAACCTGGGAGAATGTGTGTAATTATCCCCTCCTAGAACATAACCTGTGAGAATGTGTGTTACTATCCCCTCCTAGAACATAACCTGTGAGAATGTGTGTTACTATCCCCTCCTAGAACATAACCTGTGAGGATGTGTCTTACTATCCCCTCCTAGAACATAACCTGTGAGGATGTGTCTTACTATCCCCTCCTAGAACATAACCTGTGAGAATGTGTCTTACTATCCCCTCCTAGAACATAACCTGTGAGGATGTGTCTTATTATCCCCTCCTAGAACATAACCTGTGAGAATGTGTGTAACTATCCCCTCCTAGAACATAACCTGTGAGAATGTGTGTAACTATCTCCTCCTTGAACATAACCTGTGAGAATGTGTGTTACTATCCCCTCCTAGAACATAACCTGTGAGGATGCGTCTTACTATCCCCTCCTAGAACATAACCTGGGAGAATGTGTGTAATTATCCCCTCCTAGAACATAACCTGTGAGAATGTGTGTTACTATCCCCTCCTAGAACATAACCTGTGAGAATGTGTCTTACTATCCCCTCCTAGAACATAACCTGTGAGGATGTGTCTTACTATCCCCTCCTAGAACATAACCTGTGAGGATGTGTCTTACTATCCCCTCCTAGAACATAACCTGTGAGAATGTGTCTTACTATCCCCTCCTAGAACATAACCTGTCTTACTATCCCCTCCTAGAACATAACCTGTGAGGATGTGTCTTATTATCCCCTCCTAGAACATAACCTGTGAGAATGTGTGTAACTATCCCCTCCTAGAACATAACCTGTGAGAATGTGTGTAACTATCTCCTCCTTGAACATAACCTGTGAGAATGTGTGTTACTATCCCCTCCTAGAACATAACCTGTGAGAATGTGTGTTACTATCCCCTCCTAGAACATAACCTGTGAGAATGTGTGTTACTATCCCCTCCTAGAACATAACCTGTGAGAATGTGTGTTACTATCCACTCCTAGAACATAACCTGTGAGAATGTGTCTTACTATCCCCTCCTAGAACATTACCTGTCAGTACACTGATAGTAATGGTTTCTAGCATCTTCACATCTACATCTCAAACTACATCCATCTTCCCACTGTTCTCCTTGTCTATAGTATGAGCCCTTGTATACACAGAAATCTAAAACAAGAAATGAAAAAGGGAAATTATTATCTACAATCTTAAATATGCTACTTAAGCCTCTGGAAGAACTTTCATAGTTAATTTTAATGTTCCTAACAGAATATGTGTACAGCATATTAAGAAGAAAAAAAACAGACATAAGTGTGTCTCTAAAAATGTGATTTTTTGGTGCACATAAATATCAGAATTAATTAAAATGTGAGGTTATAATTTGAAACAATTTGTATTTATACTATCTATTCACTTTCACAATATACATTTTCCATGATAATTTATTACTGGCAGCACATATAAGTTAAGGGAAGTTACTCCTACCATCAAAAAATGTTCAGACTTCTACATTTTTTTTAAGAAGCAGAATACATTGAGTGCATGAAGGTAGAGGTAAGATCTTTGGGATGCTTGCATGCTAGCTGAACCGTGAAGTCATTATTAAGTTAAGTAAACTACAATCCTTTAAGAGAAGTCTGACAGATAACTAATTTATCTGTCTGTATGAGACTAGATTTTTCCAAAAGGAGGGTAGTAATACCTAACCAAATAATGACTTCACGCTTCAGCTAACAAGCAATTAGCTTATCAAAGATACTACCTTAATCTACACATACACTCAATGCATTCTGCTGTAATAGACACTACTTGAATTTTTAAATCAATAGTGAATGTCAAAATTTACATATTATCTTGAAACTGAGATTGTAAAGTTAGCTATGTATGAGTTACCTCCTCCGGCTGCTGGTGTGGTTCTGACAAAGAATGGAGCTGGTGTTGTTAACTTCTGAGAGAAATCACAGAGGTATTTCTTACAACATTGATCATTTGGATCAGGTACCAGTCTACACTGTTGTGGAAGATTCATGAAATTTGGACACCTGTAATGTAAGATAGACTTGATTGATTGATTGATTGATTGATTGTGTTTTAACACCACTTTTAAGCACCACTTTTAGGCCTTTTTGTGATGGTTTGTTTTTAAGGTTGGAGGAAGCTGGAATGCCTTGAGAAAAACCCAAACCTTAGATAAGTAACTGACAATCCTAGTCAATTAAAATTGGAGTCAAGTGCACCAGCATGAGCCGGTTCAAACTCACAATCTCAGTGTTGACTGGTTAGTGATTGCAGTAGTTGAACTATACTTAGACCACTTGGCCACGGAAGCTCCAAGATAGACTTGAAAACACATCATTATTTATTTTAACAAGGGGCAGCATTCTTGTGATGTATATTGAAAAATAAGACGTAAAAAAATTACTGCAAAAACACCAATTTTTATTCTGTCTGCTATTAAATCAAATAAAAATTTTCCTTATATAATTCAGTGTCATAAATCACAGACCAGTGATTATAATATGCCAACCCTTGCAAAATCAATGTAACTGATCCTTACCTGTCATTACACTGGTATCTGCCTTGTGTAGCATCTACACATGTACACTTATAATCACACCCATCATCCCATGTTGTGCCTTGTTGATAGGTCTTTCCTTTGTACACACAACCATCTATAAATAAAATCATTTTACATATTAATCAAACCAATTAACATTATCGGGCTATATATAAAAAAGATGTGGTATGATTGCCAATGAGACATTACTCTCAACAAGAGACCAAAAGGACACAGAAATTAACAACTATAGGTCACTATTAAGTTCCTTTCTTTACATATTATCAATATATAACAGTCTTTTTATTTTGACACAGAGTAGTGAACATCCTTAATAATCATAAAAACATAAAAGTTTATTGCCATGCTTATATCATTTCATATTCATCAAATATAAACCTAATCCTTCAAGGTAAAAAACAAATTACATACATCTAAAAAATTTAGCAGGCAACATTTTCAGGAGGGTAATAACAAATACATACTTCTGGTTCCCGCCACAACTGTTGGTCCGGTACCAGTACCAGTGCCAGTAAAAGATGTTTGTCCTGGTTGGACACTGCCAGTTGGTGTGTATTGAGCTTTACCATATCCAGAAAAGCCTGGACCATATTGGGGAACAGGTACAATCACCTGAGTCCCGTTTATATTAGCTGGACAATCTGGAATCTTACAACATCTATCGTTGGGGTCTTCAATAAGTGTACAAGATGGAGGCAAACCCAAGAATACTGGACATCTGCCAAAAAATAGATTTTTTTACAGCAATATTCAGTGTTTATACAGTCAAGTCAAATAATTTTGTTTGTAAATTACATCCATGTTTTTAGTAAAAATAAGAATTAACTGATGAGAGGAAGTATTGATCACCTCTATATTTACATTTAAATATTTACTGCCATTCTAAATAAATTTTATTGGATGTATTTTTTCTATGATATACACATAATTTGGCATTTTTTATAAACAGTATGTTTGAGAAACTGATGTAACTTTTTACAGCTTCAAACTCGCTTAAAATTATTATCCAAGTTAAAAAAATCTTTATTAGAGTTTTTATTTCTTAACTTTCTGCTAAGGATAATGTTCGTCTTGTTAATCAAAAACTGTTAAACCAATTATTTTATCAATTTAAATGGAAACTATACATTAAATTTTCTGGGTATTGAATATAAAATGCTTGTATAGAACTAAATGAAAGTTATCTAGGGCTTAAGAAATATTTGTAAAATAGAATTACAACTTTTGTTATTTACAAATGCAAAGATATTCAGTGATTAAAATGAATAGTTCTGCTATTTGGTAAATAAATCTATTATAATATAAATTACTTAGGGTCACATCTGTAGCGACCAGCTTTGGCATCGTCACAGCGACAAGCCTGGTCACATCCAACAACCCATCTCTGTCCTTGTTGGTATAGTGTACCATTCACATAACATCCATCTAAAATGAAAACAATGTATTTTCTAAAATTTTATTTACCAGTAAAACTTTAAAACACATTGTGGAGTATCATTATACTAAAATGTTAATGTTAATTTTGTAAACAGAATGTATGATCATGAGGATTGTACAGACATCTAATTAGGCAATTAATGTAAAAATGTAAATTCAGAAATTATTGCGTGCATTTATTGTTGCGATTTTTTAAGAATGGACAACATTGTAAGTTTAATTATTGCGTTTGCAAAAATATCTACATAAAAAAATGTGAGTTCTTTTTATTGGGATACTCACCCAGTCGCATTTTTTGCATTGATTAAAACCTCCCAATAATTTCTCAATTTACAGTATTATATCTCTCCATTATATTTCTGAACAATCGCATTAATAGCCTGTTTGTAAACGTTTTGAACTGCCTTGTTCAACTCTTTTGAGTTTCATTGTAAACAGTATCAGAAAATCATTTCTCTAAGATTATTAACATATTTTGAATTTTTCTTCAAATTCACTCCACTGGGATTCACTTTTTTATATTTTGCTTGCAAATAAGAAAATTGTAGCGACTGAAAACACTTAAACAATTTGACCCAATCCCAGCCACTTGCAATGTTGGAATTGGAATTACTTGGAAATTAGTTCATTAGGTCACCTCTATACAGGTGTGACTAATTACTATGGACGATTTATAATAGTAATTATACTAACCAACTTGAGATGGAATGAGTTGTGGAATTTGTCCTGGTTTTGGTGTGGGTTGTCCTGGTATAGGTGAGGGGGTAACCTGTAATGTTGGTTGTGGCTGGTTTCCAATGAGTCCAGGTGTCAGAGCAGATCCTACAAAGGTTCCCTGTCCTCCTGAGCATTCTACTTTCTTACAACAATCTGTGGCTACCTTAACCAAGTTACAGTTGAGAGGAAGATTAACATAATCTGGACATCTAAAAAAGTTAAGATTAACATAATCTGGATCTCTAAAAAAGTTCAGATTAACATAATCTGACTTAACATAATCTGGACATCTAAAAAAGCAGCAATCAGAATGAAAATCCTAGACAGTAGCAGTTAACACTTTCACAATAACTGAGGAGACAGGACCTTTTTCAGGATGTCAGGATCGTGTTTTTAAGCTCAGGATTTCGGGATTGATCCTTTCAGGATCCAGGAATTCTTTTTTTTAATTTTGGGATGTCTGGATTTAAATTTCTTTAAAATCTGGACCTCAGGATTTCATGTTTTTAAGCCCAGGATTTCAGGATCAGGACCCCTCCTATCCCCCCTCATAACTCAACTCTCTATTAGAATCTTATAAGACTATCAGATAAAAGTTTGTAATAGGTCAATGTATGGCCACATAAATTACTTTACTCCATCATGCATTCATTGATTGATATTTGAGTGCCAAAAGTTTGCTGGGTGGACCATGTATTCTGTGAGAGCTTCAAATATAATTATGAGACAGTCTCCTCCCTAACCAGGTTGGATAATTATTCTAAAACATTTTTCATATTGGAATCATGAAATTGAGTCAAAACAGTTCTTTAACATATTAATCAAATCTGTTTTTATTAATGAGGGGGAAAGGACTTTTTTTCAGGACGTCTGGATTTGGCCTTTTTCTATTCTGGAAATTGGGATTTAGTCTATATTTTTAGAATTTACACTTATTGGCACTCTGGAATTTATGCCCCCCCCCCCTTTGCCCCCCATTTTTTGGTGCTTCCTACTTTATTTTAAAATTGATGTGTCCATGCCTTGATTTTTAACTATACCTTTACAAAATCTTTAAGGCTTAAATTAAAATATTGTTTGTTTGCAGTTTACCGACAGACCCTTGAAAATCCTCCCGAATGTGAAAATTTTATTGCTTTAAATTTGAAGAAATTTTTTTTAATATTTCTATTGACGCGATCCGGAATTTTGGGTCCTTTCCGGAAATGATTTAAAGTCTGGGTCAATTACCCATTTCAAGTTCGGTTTTTCTTAGCTTCCCGTCAAGCGTCCATGTGACCATTTAATGATAAAGCACATGGAAATTGTTTACAGGTATCCATGAAGTCACGGAGGAGTACTTTACGCTGTCGTCTCGTGTCAATTTTAAGACAAATAACAAACAAAAAAGTTTATTAGTAAACTGTTTATACAGATTCAGGCACATGTAATGATGTGTGATGATATCATTGACGATGATGCAGCGGATATTCATAACTGACACGATAACCATTCTGTCTCAAACAAATCGGGTACAGAATCTGTGGAGCCTGACTTTATGGAACCAATTTCAGTGCTTAAATAATTCGACAGCAGCTTGAAGTATGGCATATTTTCTACAAATCGTTGTGAAGACGACAAAGATGAAACCACTCCTCCGTGACTTAAATCTTCATGGATATCTGTAAACACGCCTGTACGGAGGAAGGGCTCATTTGAAATGTTGATGGATAATCAATCGATATAGATCATGCCAAATCAATAAGAAGCAACCCTACACATGTAACTACACAAAGATGTAGAGAAAATGAATGGTTAGCTTGAAAATAAATATACTCTCTCTATATTAAATCTATCTTCGATTGCAATGAGTATGCTCCTTTAGGATAAGGGGGGCTGCCCCACTCATTGCAATTATTTTCTTTTTACAATATTAAACAGGGTTGGCAAAAACCCAGGTTTTATGAGTATTGCCCAGCCCAGTGGGAAATACTGGGAAAACCCGGGTTTTACTGGGTTTTAGTGGGTAATACTGGGCAATACTGGGTAATATAAAATATTTGTCTGAATTTTAAAGAGGATTCAGTGATAAACACACTGCAATACATTTAATAAGATATTTATACATGTTATATCCTATTTTGTTTGTTTAGCATTTGTCTAGATTGGCAAACTGTAAATAGAAAGCAAATAAATCATTTGTTTTCAAATGACTATAGCTCCTATTAAGAATTAACAATTACATGTATTAAAGAAACATCACATTTAAATAATGTATATGTATTGTCACTAATTAATAAGTAATTATTCAGATTAGAACACAGATTTGTTTATGTAACAATAATCAGTTCTTTCAATTTTATAAGTGTTAATTGCATGACCCTGTAGGGTGTTTATTTAGTAATATGAATGTATAACAATTAAAACTAACAATTCACTTTAACACTGCAATAAAATGCATTTTTCAAAGTTTGGATTATTGAAACAATACTTGGTAATTAAAAGGTATCTTTAAATGTGCAAATCTTGTTTTCTGCCTACATATAAATTAGTAGAGAAGAAATTGAAAATGAAATTGAATTTTCTAGAAATGACTGTCAATGGTTATCTGTAAAAAAAGTATATATTTAGCTGTTATACTATGAAACTATAACAAGTCTTTACTATTTTGTGTTAAAAAAAGCTTAAAAAATCATATTGCCCAGTAATGCCCACTAATACCCATTTCTGGGAGTATTGCCCAGCCCGTGAAAACCCGGGTTTTCCCGCCTGGGAATTCCCGGGTGGGTAATACTTTGCCAACCCTGATATTAAATATACCCAAACTGTGTGGTCTGTGTGAATTCAATTAAAACATGTCCTTAGGAGCTATGCTGCCAATTTTTTTTATGCATTAAAAACATTTCAGTACAGACTATTTACTTTTAATGGGGTGCTATGGATTTCACCCCAAACTTTAGATTTCTTTGGTTTTCATTAAAGCCTGGCAAAAATATAACCTTATCACATATAATTAAATATTGTTAGAAATATGAAAACAGTCGAATGTCTTAATACTTTTTTTTCAAGTTGCCTTTTTTTCAATTGAGGAAGATTCAATGGTCATTTTTTTTTTTATTAAAAATACACTCTTTAATACATTGTCTTATAAATCTTTAATATCTACATTTTTCTGATGAAAATACTCTACTCATGAAAACATTCTAGTCAAGAAGCATACATGTCTGAATATATTTCTTTAAAACAGTTCTGGTCATAATGACATTCCTTGTTTATAAATGTTCCAGTATTTAATAATTATACCATATTTTATGTCATAAATTGGATAATGACACTATGTTAAAGTTTCAGTTTTGGTTAAAAAGTTTTTTATCTGAAAATGCCTATTCATTTGATGTTGGTTTTCAGCATGTTCAGTGTTTGTTGTTTTAAAATGATTTTTTTTTCTTCACAAGAAACTTGGTTTAGTGTAACTGCTTGTTTAAACTGTATTTTGGCTGATAAAATAAAATATTTTTCCTACCTACTGACCCTTCAGTCTGAAGGTACAGTCGGAAAAATGCAAACAAACATATTTTTAAGGTTGGCCTAACCGTATATGGGACAGACAAATTTACCGACAGACCGACCGGAAACCATCAATTCCACCTATAATGGTATTTGGGCCATAATAATCTATAAAGGTTAAAATACCTCTTATTACATCTGTAGTATCCATAAATAGCCCGTTCACATTTACATTCCAGGTCACATCCATCATACCAAGTCTGACCCTGTTTGTAGGAGACACCCTTGTAGATACATACATCAGTTGGGCCTGGCTGGTCACCTGAAAGAATTTAATAAAATGCATATCTTTATGTTATAGAAAAGTTGTCTCTCTTCAACATTTTCTGTCCTTATACATCCTTGGTTTTCAAATATTCAGCTTTGAACGTTCTGGATGAAGGTAATTCATCAAAGTGCTTTGAACGAATGTAATTTATTTAATGAATGGCTTTTATTTATTTTGAATTTATTGAACCATAAAATTAATTTTTGACTGTTCACATTGAATAATCCGTGAAGCGGATTATGTTAAATGTGAACAGTCAAAAATTAATTTTATGGTTCAATAAATTCAAAATAAATCATTGCCATTCATTATAAATAAATTTCTATCAAAAATAATGCTCAAAGATATATATTAATACCAATATAAAGGTACACAGATGTTTGCGAATGAATACACAACGTTAGAGTGGGCGTGTCTCCATAAAAATTGATAACATTGAAAATAAAGCCAATTCTTTTAGCCAATCAAGAGACAGTAAATACACCAAATTTATTTATATAGTGTTGTTTTTCATATTTTTGAAAATTTCTCCTTTATCTCAAGTTTCAATTGATCAGATATCAACTACAGTATTTATGACATTACATAACATTGACTTACCACATTTATTACAGAATTTAGGACAGTTGGTTTTTGACCAGCTGGCATAATCTGGGTTAGTACATACATCTGGTCCAAACTGTAAACAGTTAGGTAGTTTGTCAACACATGGTGCATTTGTTGGGTTGGTTACTCCTAAAATAGATACAAATGTTGGATTTTTTTGCCAGATTAATTTTACATAGGGTTTGTAAATCCTAAAATAGATACAAATGTTTGATTTTTTTGCCAGATTAATTTTACACTAGGGTTTGTAAATCCTAAAATAGATACACATGTTTGATTTTTTTGCCAGATTAATTTTACACTAGGGTTTGTAAATCCTAAAATAGATACAAATGTTTGATTTCATTGCCAGATTAATTTTACACTAGGGTTTGTAAATCCTAAAATAGATACAAATGTTTGATTTCATTGCCAAATAAATTTTATTGATATTACATTGTATTCCAAAGTTGTGTCATTATCACCAGTTTGGAAAGAAATCTGCTTAAACATTTTAAATTTATTTCAGGCAGACAAAGTTTCTTCAAATAACAATAATTCAATTTGGGAAGTAACATGTATTCCGATGTGCTGTAAGTTTTTTGTCCATTATAATAAACACTGTACTGCAGAGGTTCATGACCTTGTATGAACCAATTTCAAACGAACAGATTTGGAGAGAATTTTTGCATTTCCACAATTATTTTGAGTTAACTATAAAACATACCTGATCCTTTGCCACTTATCATTCCATTGCCTGAGAATGTACCAAACTGTTGGTTATATTCACATTTAGGTGTCTTACAACACTGTCCTGGTTGTTGTTCAAGATGACAAATAGATGGTAAGTTGGAATATGTTGGGCATCTAAAATTTACAAGAAATTTAAATACATTTGTCATCATGATAACACATTATCTTATCTTATTTCATTCATTATATAAGTATCTATTTGTAAGAATCAGGCAGTTTCATTAATAAACAAGACAAACACCAAATCTGGTCCTGCATGGTAAACCCTTGCAATTAATTGGGGTAACACGTATACTAAAGCAGAACTGATTATATCATTTCATTGAAGCCAAGAAAAGTTTGAGAATAAATTTGAAGCCTGTAGACCAGTTCTGATATCTTACCTAGAATGTAGGACCATAGACAGGCTCCTGACTCATGACAGACACATTGGAAGTCTATAGGCCATTTCTGATTTCTTACCTAGATTGACCGGACCATAGTCCAGCTCCAGCATCATCACAGATACATTTGAGGTCTATAGACCATTTCTGATTCCTTACCTAGATTGACAGGACCATAGTCCAGCTCCTGCATCATCACAGATACATTCATATTCACAACCAACTTGCCATGTCTGACTCTGGAAATATGATTTTCCTGCATATACACACTTGTCTGTAAAAGAAAAATATGATGAAAAGAGTAATGAAAAATTACAAATTAATTAATCACATTTAGCAATAATTCAATTTGGGATGTAACACGTCTTCTGATTGGCTGATGTCGTTTTGTTTATCAGCCAATAGACATAATTTTTTCATGTGACTGTGACGTCATCAACATTTGTTCATGGTTTACTCTGGTTTAAAATAGAATTTAGAATTAAATTAAAAGTAATCACAGTAATATTTTTTTCTGTCTATTCGAAATAACATAAAAAATGTGGTGCACACTTTAAAATAACCCGCTACGCGGGTCATTCCTTAAATAGATTTAGTGATATCAAAAAGTGAAATCCAGAATGATAAAAGAAATAAAAGAGAATCAAACAACACATTAAAAGCTGGCCGAAAATTGCAGTCACAAAATACACAAGAGAACTATGGATAGTGAATGTACAGTGTTCCTGCAAATATGTATAGAAGCATAAACTAAGAGAGAACCATTTTAAAATATACCTGCTTCATAAATGGAAGGGAGGGGGGAATGATAATAATTGTGTCTTAAATAAAAAGTAACCAATACATACTTATGCCATTCACATTGGCGACATTTTGTCCTGTTGTAGTCTGGAATGTTGGATTGAAGTTACATACTGGTTCTAGACAACATTTGCCTACTGTTTTTGTCAATGTACACTGAGGAGGCAGGTTATAATATGCTGGACACCTGGAATCAAAACATCAATATTGTTAATACTAACTCATATAGTCTTATTACAAAATAAAAGGAGAATGTGTCTCATGACATGATGTCCCAGCTCAAGCTTTTCAAATTTTCAAATTAAAAAGGGCAATAACTCTAGAATTGTAGGCAACTCACTGCATAAATTCGAAGTCTGTCTGGGAGTTTTGGTTCTCAGCATTGTGTATGATTTTCATAATATTTGGCAAAGTAAGTGTTCAGAAAGTTAAAAAAAAAAAGAGAAAATTTTCCAAGTTAAAAAGAGCCATAACTCTACAACTGTTAATGAAACACTGCCCAAACAAGTACTCTGTATGTAAGTTTTAGTCCTTAGCATATAGTGAATGATTTCAATATTTGGATGAGGAAAAAATAAAAAAGAATTTCAGAAACAAGGTTAGTATACAGAATTTGGCAAAACAACAAATTTAAATATCCTTGAAAATACAATTTTACCACAATCTGCAAATAAATGGTGACTGAAAAAACAATTGACTCGAGATCTACATTAATATTTACACTTACTTGTTATAACAGCTGTATGATCCCCGACTGGCATCATCACAAGTACATTCATAGGCACAGCCATCACTCCATGTCTCTCCTTGTTTGTACTGTTTACCATTGTAGGAACATGTTCCATCTAAAATCATAAATACATATAAAAAGCAAGTTTTCTTGCCACAAACTAATTGTGAAGCTCAATTCACAAATAATAAGAATGAAATAATTAAAATGAAATTTAAAAAGGTGTAAGAGAAAAATTTATCTTGTCCTGACAGCTCAATTTTTTAATAGTTTTGCTTTATGGGAAATTTTTGGCTCTGTGATTTGAAAAGCATCATTTGTGATGGACATCAAGAATTTGGAAGAATTTATCCGTTTAAGTTCTTGAATGAAATAATTAAAAAGAAAATTCAACATGCATATGACTTGTTTGAGAAAAATAAAATGGAAAAACAAAAGATACATGATCAAGCAAACAGTTATTGGAGATAACTGTTGAACAACCTAACTATTAAAATTAACAATTTTTTTTAACAAAATTTAAGAATATATTGTAGATATCTCAACTGACTAAGATTAAAATTTCAAAGCAGACGACAAATATTTTTTTTACTAGTGGGTATTGTATGTTCAATCTATCGGTTTAAAGTTTAAAGGGGCACTAGCTGTCAATCATATTTCATTCATAACAATGTAAAACATTTATCCAAACTATTAAAAGTCTAAAATAAACAATTAACACTGCACAGGCATAAAAATATGCAGCTTCGTTTCGTGTGTATTTTAGTCTACACGCCATCTAATTAATTATCAAGGTGACCATATAAGTGATGTAAACATAAATACAGATAAAAATAGATTACGCAAACTCGTGCTGTTAGATTATTCTAGTCTATTTGATTTCATATTATAGAGGATAAATAAATGTTTATCATCGTTTTTACCGGTATAAAAATGATATTTTGTGGATAGAATCAGTCAATCAAATGGTTTACCTTTGTTTCATTTTCAATGTTGACATTCTTTTCCTTTAAATAACTTTACGCATACAATTCACGTGTTATCCATCTCAAGCTAAGGGGTTAAATTGAAGTTCACATGAATACGGATTCAATGAGGTCGAATTATTCACTTGCAAGTGAATAATTCATAATCAATGTTTTTTTAGCTTATTGAAGCAAAATTGAACCATACTGGCTAATAAAAGCAAATTTATTATTTCACTATGTGCGTTCCTTTAATGATTGAGCCAAAAAAATAATGTATTAGATTTTTTATATATCTCGTACCTAGTGCCCCTTTAACAATATTTTAACTTTGTTTACTGCTCAATTTGTTAAATAGATATCTTAATGCTAGTAACTACTTACAAAATCCTGTTATTCCTTTAGCTGCAGGTGCTGAAAAAAAAAATAAAATTTTTTATTAATTAATCAAAATGCAAAATAGTGTCTATGTGTATAAATTCAACATGCATAATTACAAAATATCAGAAAATGTCTAAAGAATAAAGCTGCCAAATTCTATGTTTTACTGCCAGTATTTGTATAGATTACATTCCATAAAAATGCTAAGTCATTGAAAACCAAGGCAGAAACCGATCAAGTATAAACAAGCTAAAAGATGAACAAATAAAGACTGCTATATAGAGGGGGTAGGAGGGGTCCTGATTCCAATATCCCAGACATAAAAACATGAAATCCTGAGGTCCCCAATTTAAAGAAATTTAAATCCCACAATCCTGAAATTGGAAAAAAAAGAAATCCTGGATCCTCAAAGGATCAATCCCGAAATCCTTACAGAGCTTAAAACACCCGATCCTGGAGTCCTGATAACAGTCCTTCCCCCCTCTTTATACACATGTACCCATACTGAATCATTCAAATACCTATGCTTTTTACCAGGGATACAATCAGCTGTTTTGAAGTTTATTTATTAAATCTAAAGAAGGTTTCCCACACAATTGCAAAAATAGTCAAATAAGATGAACTACACAATATGTTATCCATTAATGTGAATAAAGCGCTCAACAGCAACTTAAAGGCTTTTCAACCTACTATTGGGTTACTGAATGTTGAAATAAAAACACAAAAAATTGGTTTGTGTTTTTCATTACTTTTTTTTTAGTTATCACCAAAATATATAGCTTATATTGTATCTGGAAATCTGCATACTTAACATTTGTATTTAAAAGGTAATATATTTGGTAATGACACTAATATTTGATGTGCTTTAGACAGTATCTCTATGAGTTTAAAGGACTGAATTTTTCTACAAATCAGCAAAATTTAAGAAAAAAACAAAAATCCAGTCTACTTACAAGAGCACTATATGGCCTACTAAATACATGTACCATCTTCACTAGCCTTACGATCCACTCCCATTTCCTCCACGGCTAGCAAAGATGACCAAATACAGATTCAATGTTCTTCTTAAGGATTATGTACCCTTGTGTTGATTCAATGCTAAACATATGGAAATTTTATAGAAAATCCACAGCCTCCATGGTCTATTTACCACAGAATTCATGGTCTACTTACCACAGAATTCATGGTCTACTTACAACAGAATTCATGGTCTACTTACAACAGAATTCATGGTCTACTTTCCACAGAAGGTCTACTTACCACAGAATCCACAGTATTTCCTGCAGTTATCATGGGCCCATTGTTTGTAATCTGGACTACTACATGTACTGGCCTGGAATTTAGTACATGCAATGGTTGGATTGTCTTCACATGGTGGTGGCAGAGTTGGACTTTGTGCTGTAATTTACATTAAACATTTGTTTATTAAAGATATATCTTTTACATCAAAATGTGTATGTGACATCTATCTTGGTATTTTGCAATTACTGTGGATTCATTTGTATTCGTGGGATAACAATTTTCATGGAATTTTGTTGGTAAAAGCGAACCATGAATTAAAATGTTCAACAAAATACAAATGTTCTATAGGTTTGTATGTAGACTTTGGCAAAACCCACGAAATCAAATATCCATGAAAATGCTATGTTTACTGAATCCATGAAAATAAATGAGTCCACAGTACACAAGAGACTACAGTTGGGTAGCCATTTTCTTCATAAGGATGTCATGGGGTTGTGTGCCAACTAAGTCAGTTAAGGTTTTGGATCACTTAAGGCAAGAGGTTTTTTCACGTTGTGTATATATTTCTCTAAATTTGAGAAGGATAATATACAGTTCACAGTTAAGAATAATCTAAAATTTGTCATGACCATTTGTCTTTCCATTACATTGTCATGCTTTTGTTTTAAGGGTAAATAAATAAGTGAACTAATCTAAATTTTTGATTAATTACAGATGATTATTGGAAATTTATCAAGTAAAGTATAGGCCTTACTTGAATGGCTTTTATATATTCATATTTATATTCATATTTCATTTTTTTTTTAAAAGATCTTGTTAATCTATTGATCATTTATCCTTTCAGACATAATTTACAGAATCACTTTATGTATTGTAGATCAAAAGAAATAGGCAATAAATAAATCTATCATCCTTATATATATCAATCATCTAATATATTATATTTGTGTATTCAATTATGAGGTCAAATATTTGTATATATATTGAAGTTATATTGAAGGTTCTAATTATGTAAGACTGAGGTTGATAAGTAATGTGGTCAATTTGATTGAATTTAGGTGGTGGGGCATTGTAATTAAAGGTCCACCTTATCTCTGATTGTTTGGTGATAATGACAGTTGGCAATCATTATAGTACAGTATTGAATCAATACCCAATTACCTAATCAAATTCTTATAAAAAAAAAAGCCTGCACATTAACACACCTTTGTTACATACATTCTTGAATGAACTGCTCCAAAAATATACCATTTTTTTTCAGTTCATATGTGTATTATGTGCACATACATGAGAACTATAGGGAACTATATTTCAGTGTGAATACATTTAGTAACAATAGCTAACCTGTCGTGTATTTAGGGAGGCCAGTGCCTTAGTTAAAATTTAGAACAAATTCTAATCTTTCCAAAAACTGGCAGCAATAGCAGACTGCAGTTGAAAGTGACATTAAAGACCAATCAATCAATCAAAGGTTTAATGGCCATTCAAACCTTAAAGTTTTACATGTATCTTTAATTGAGTACTGAATTTTTCCCCATTTTCCACATAATAAGTTCACTTAACCTATTAACTTTAAAAATTCAGCAAAGCTTTTTTTGGAAGCAGAATGATTAGTTAATGGTTAGGGGGAAGAAGAACAAACAATGTTTGGTTGCTACAAGAGGCAGATTAACAATGATTAAGGGAGACAAAGTATATATGTAGCACAGGCACTTGTTTCTATTCAAGAGCAGGTAGACTATCCATAGAAATAAGTGCCATGAGCCACCCCCCTTTTCAAAATCATGGATCCGCAACTGAGTACCAAAACATGACAACAATTCAGTAGCAGATCCAGATATTTTCATATGGTATTCTATACTGCCAAAATCTGACAAATATGAAATTTTAATAAAGCGAAATGTATTTTATACTCATGATAGTTGACTTGTATGGGGTCCACTCGACAGTCCGACAGTTCTATAGTCCGACGGTTCAATGGTCTTACAGTTTAATTGTCCGACAGTTCTATAGTCCAACGGTCCGATAGTCAAACATATACAACCAGATATGATATAGACTAATCACAGGCACAAGACGTTCTACCTGGTTTTTGAGACGCGACAGACCAAACTTTTCCAAAACTGAATCCCCGTTATTGGTTTTTAACTTATTTCACAGATAATCCTCCCTTTTATATTTCAATCTATATCTTAATCTATTTAAACAGTAACTACTTTAGAATTTCAAACTTTTCACATGAAATACTTGAATGTTTTACCTGGCTTTCGAGACGCAACAGACCTAACATTTCCAAAACACTACCTGGCTTTCGAGACGCAACAGACCTATTTTTTTTCAAAACTGAATCCCTGTTATTCAAATTGTTTTTAACTTATTTCACATATAACCTTGCATGTCAATCTGTGATATTTTTTCATAAACAAATAATTCTTAATTTGATCATAGTGGTTTGTATGAAAATATAAGTGTTTGACAAGTTAATGCTTTGCCAGAAACAAACTAAGAAAAAATACAAACGGATTATCCGTTGTTACAACTTACACAATGTACTTATACCAATAAAAGAACTAAATACATTACCCCCTAATAAAGAATAAAAAAAGCAAAGAACTAAAGAAATGTCGTATTGCGATAACGCAATACCATGTACACCAGAAAGCGGACTAAATTGGTACCGTTAATGTATTATTGTATAACTCTTAACAAATTATTTGATTGTTAAATATTGTTAAATTTTTTTGTGGCAAGTATCAAATTGACAATTTTGGTCGTTTTAACTGATTTTTATTGTGCTGTTTCACCACTGTCTACGAAAAACTTAATTGGATCCAGAAAAAAAAGTTTAACCCTGCAGTTGTTTTTGTTTGTTTCTGTAATTTCACACTTGTTTTCTGTTTTATTAGTTTTCTCGTCTGAATTGTTTTACACTTTTTTTTTTTTAGCTGACACCTGACCTAAAAGATCATGTGAGCTTTTGCCATCACTTGGCGTTCGTTTGTCAATATTTTAATTAAAAATCTTCTCCTCTAAAACCACAGGGCCAATTTAAAAAATTTGGCAGCAATGGTCCTTATGTGGTCCTCTTTCAGAATTGTGTTCGATGCCCCAATCCGTAGTACAAGATGGACGCTATAGGTGAACATAGTTAAACATAAGGGTCCTATGGAAAGTTCACTTCAAAATCATCTTGTCTGAAACCATTAAGCCAGTTTGAACCAAATTTTGCAGTAATGGTCCTTGGGTGGTCCCTTTTAGAAGTTATGTTCAGCGTCCCCAAACTCCAACCAAGATGGCCGCCACAACTGAACTGACTAGTAGTTAAACATATAGCTAGTACCCTATTGGAACGTCACTTAAAGATCTTTTTGTCTGAAACCACTGAGTTAATTGGGACCAAACTTAAGTAGAATGGTCCTTGGGTGGTCCCCTTCCGAAAACTATGTCCGACATAACCGATCTCTGACCAAGATGTCCGCCACAGCTAAACTAACCTAAACATAGGATCCTATGGATAATTCACATAAAGATCTTCTTGTCTGGAACCAGTGTGCAAATTGGGACAAAACTTTGATTGGATGGTCCTTAGGTGGTCCCCTTCCAAAAATATTTCCAACATCCTCTAACTGCGAACAAGATCTAGCCGCCACAATCAAATTTAGTTTAACATAGGACCATACCTGGCAACCTGTGACAATGAAAATGCAGGTCATGACCTGCATTGAAGAATCAAATCTCAGGTCATAACGCGTACGAACTTTTTCGAGCTGAATTTCAGTATTTATGGTACATTTTCTTATAATGTATATCAAAGATACCAAAACATCAATGCATGTTCACTTTGTTAAGTCATTTTAAATCTTATTAAATATTATTTCATAGCCGTTGACTTTTAAAGATTTTTATAAAGGAGTAAGTTCGGTAAGTGCCATATTTGGCCCCAATTATAAAGTTCATGGTTACAAGACAATAATTGTTTTAAGTTGCCTTCAAGACATGTGAAAAAGTTAAACAGAGCTGTTTTTGCCAAAGTTTAATTCTAACACAACGATTTTTACATTCCAAAACGGTCAAGATAAGGGATTTTGGTGAAATTTGACAAAATCAGCGGGATTTCAACCAAATAAAGGACCAGGAAACATAGAGCGCAGGCGTCGACAAGCTTAATATTCAAATAAGACATGTTAAATGTCTTCACAAACACTATTTTAAAAGATCTTTGTTGTCGACGTATGCGCTCTATGTTTCCTGTCAAATAATCTTTGGAAATTTACCCATTTTCATTGATTTTTTCGTGAAAAATCAATATGAGTACAACTTGTGACGTCATAATGAAACGCAGAAACGTAAATTTTAAACAAAATGGCTTATATCCTATCTAGTCAATGTATTAGCTATAATTTATCGTGATATTGGTCAATAAATCCGAATTTGAAATTTACGCTAAAAAAGTGGGCCATTTTAGGACCTTATCGAACATACTCCTTTGTGTAACTCAGTCTTATGTGCTTTACTTTTTGAGAAAAATACTACAATCATCAAACACTACAGTTTAATGTAATTCTTAAATGGTTGAGACTATTGACTATGAAGCCTTTAACCATAATATTTTTCATTCAACAAGGAAATTAGACTATGATAAAATATAGTAATTCAGTTAAAGGAAGTATAAATGTGAAAAATAATTTTCAACTTTTAAAAAAAAATTGTATAAAGGTATAAAAATAATGCAAAGTTATATTTCAATATGTATTTGAATGTTATATTTCTGTGATTTAATCTTTTTCACCCATAAAACGTAAATATAAGGAATAATTTTAAATGGTGACAAATAAGGGGAAGTAACTCTAGTTCAGTTTGTTAACCAATGGTGCAATTTATTTACGACCTAAAGCTAAGGTAATTGGTGTTAATTAACAGTGTGTTTGACACCAAAGCTGTCAAGTGAAGCCATGCACTTAATGGGTCACTTAATTTGACAGTTTACATAGCTAGATAAACTTCCTGTTCATGGAAGAATTACGAATTTGCCGGTATTCAAAGGAATATTACTTATGAAATCAATCTCAATGCTAAGAAATGAGGGTGAAATCGGGTCATTTTCGGAATTCCCGGGTTATTTCAATGACCTGGCGGGTGTTCCGGGTGATCCCTCAGAATTGTGAAAATCTCGGGTCACACCTGCAGAATACGGGTCAGTTGACAGGTATGCATAGGACCCTATGAGAAATTCACTTACATATTTTATTGTCTGAAACAATTTACATGACTTAGCAAAATGGAACCATACTTGGCAGCAATGGTCCTTGGGTGGTCCTGTTTCAGAAATGAGTCCAATGATCTGGACCGCCGACCAAGATGGCTGCCACAGTGAACTTAGTAATATTGAACCATTTAGAAATTAACTTAAAAGATTTTGTCGTCTGAAACCAAGGGGTCAATTTGAACTTTGGCTTACAAATGATGTCTTGAACATTTAAGAAAAAAAGACATCTTAAAATTTAAATAGTGCAGCATTTGTATGCCAGGCGGCAGCACTAGCCAGTCAAATGAGTAGTGTGCATACGTGAAAACAGTCATGTGTGACCAGAACTGACTTAGAGGAGGCCTAAAAAAAAAACACACAAGTGACCAGAAGTCATGTTCAGCTTTTCCTCCAGTTGGTAGGTATGATCTTTTTACTTTTAAATCAGTTCATGATACTTTCATTAGGGGCGGAGCAAGCCATTTTAAAAGGGGGTCCTAACCCAGGACAAAAGGGGGTTGGGTTCAACTACAAGTCCCCATTCAAATGCATTGATCGTCCAAAAATAGATGGGTTCCAACCCAGACCCCCCTTTTGGATCCGCCACTGCTTTCATCATATATACGCAGTACTTAAAGCCAGTACATAACTTCCGACTCACATACATATGAAGTAGAAATACCACTAAACTGTCGGACTATCGAACTGTCGGACTATTGAACAGTCGGACCATCAAACTGTCGGACCATCGAACTGTCTGACCATCGAACTGTCGGACCACCCAACTGTCTGACTGATGAAGCGTCGGACTATCACTACGGCCTCGACTTGTATGTGTTTTTTAATTTAAGAAAAAATGTTTTATAGTGTCTCATAACTCTTTATAGAGTGGCTCTTGTTGTTAACTTGTGTTTTAAAAAGCTGTATATTTTATATGGTGGTGAGACTTTAATAAAGTATTTGTCTTGACTTGTCTATATAAGCAACTGACTATTTTTCCACAAAAAGGGGGTGGTACCCCTAGTCAGTTGACCCCCTCTAACTCCGACTCCGTTTCAATTAAAAGTAAAGAATAATCTAAAATTTATCATGACCAGTTCGCTTTCTATTGTCATGTTTTTGTATTTAAGGGCACACAATTTTGCATTTTCGTTCCACTGTTTGGGACTGTAAGGGAAGGGGAAAGTAACGAAAAACGAGAGTTCAAACACGTTGTTTACCCTAAATTGCAATATTCGTGTTGTTTATTCTTTAGTTTTCTATGTTGTGTCGTGTGTACTATTGTTTTTCTGTTTGTCTTTTTCATTTTTAGCCATGGCGTTGTCAGTTTGTTTTGGATTTATGAGTTTGACTGTCCCTTTGGTATCTTTCGTCACTCTTTTGCAACTTCCGAAGCAAGGATGTCGGCTCTCCGGACATTCCCGAAGTCCTGCGTTTAACTGCCGAGTTTATGGGCTTCGGTCCTTGCTTGGAAGTTGCCTAAATTGTTCCGAATGATTAACCCTGACATAATTTATGAGATGTATTTAAAAGTAAATCTTTCAAGATATTTCTCTTATATATTCAAACAATTGAATTTGTCAACAAATTATTTGTGACTTTTTGTCCTGTGACTTTTTGTTCCTACCAAATTTGTGACTTTAATATGTCCTGTGACTTTTTGTCCTGTGATTTTTTGTCCTACCAAATTTGTGACTTTATGCCCTGTGACTTTTTGTCCTGTGACTTTCTGTCCGTTTACCTTTTGGTATTATCAATAACACGTACCATAGACATTATAATTACACTGACTGCTAATGGTTTCCATCAGAGACAATGTCTCTAATAGAACTCATTAGCAGTCAATTCAGCAAGACAAAGTTAAATGTACATGTAGTCCATTCTATCCTTCCTTTCTTTTTTTAACAGCTGCAGAGTAAGGGGATAATTTAAGAGTTTGTCACCTTTTTCAACGTACAACAATAAGTATAGTATGGTATTAGTTTTCTGTTTTGCTTTTTCCAATCATATTGTGTTGTAAAATGATGCACTATATGGGTTCTTGATTAGATTAATAAAATTCTTATCTTATCTTATCTTCAGTATGGTACTTACTTGTACAGAAGCCACAGAACCTTTCACAGTTTTCATTTGCCCATTTGGAGTAGTTAGGATCTGAGCATGTGCTTAATCCATACTGTTGGCAGTTGCTTAGTTTATCTTGACATGGGTCAATGTTTGGACGAGGAGATTCTATTTAAAAACAAAGTAAAACACAAATTAACGGACAATTTTTCTAATTTATCATTAAAATATCATTTTGTCATGCTCGATATGAAAAAAAAACATTGTTCCACAGGTGTGCTATTCGAATAATTCCACGCGCCTTCAATTAAATCTGTGATTTACAAATCCCAAATTGTACTGTTAATATAATTTCTAGTTGTTAGTTGTTCAGTTTTTAAATGGCTATGAATATGCACATTGTTAACTGCCGTACGGTTGCCCTCAGAATTGCTTACATCCATTCAGTCATTTGAACTTTTATAGGTAGTTGTCTCTTTGGCAATTATTCCACATCTCCATACTTTTTTTCAAATCAATTTTTGACCGGTACAAATCTGTAGAACATATTGCGAACCCAAGAGCGATCGAGAACAGTAAAATTATGATCGCTTTAATATGATGATGGGAGCGTTTAACGACCTTGACTGGATGTACATCCCTCGCACGGTCGGTAGCTTTAATATTAGTATATACATGACATATATATACTTCAATATAGTCTGCATGCATGCTGTCACGTGAACTGTTAATTACTAAGTGTATTATTAACTTTGATCACATATGCCGGAACTTGCGCTTATGTAGAAGGCTACAGGTTCACTGATATTGGAAACTAATCATGATCATGGTGTTTTTGGCGAAAAGTGACAGAAAATAAACTAAATTAAACCCTTGTTGCCACAATTCGCTGATGACTGCATGCTCGAAACATCGTTCCGCTTAAAAATAACAGGATAAAAATATGAATTGAATGCTTCTTTTTGTAAATTCATTGGGATGTAAAAGCGTTGACTGAAGTACATTTTGTATGAAGCGCGGAAGCTTAATAACTAAATTTTTAGCTAAGTTCCTGAAAAAGCGATTTCTATTGGGTTTTTATTAATTTACATGTGCACTTTATGTGGGACCTCGTATCATCATGAATGTTAAATTTCATTGTGTAATGAATGTCAATTTCAGAAGGACGTGATATTGCTGTTGGCCAATCAAAATAGCGTAATATAATGGAACGCACCGTCATGCAATGTAATTTATATAAGGAAATGACGGATACAGACTGTAGATACAATTGGAAGTTTATGCTGTAAAACAGGTTAGAATTGACACAGTGGCTGCATTATGACACAATAGTTCAAAGCTGAAACTACTAGACAACAACTATACTAGTTCTAACCTATCAAGATGTTGCGTTTGGATGGGTTAACTTACTTTTGTACATGTATGTGTCAGTTTCAAAATCTAGAATCTTGGCTTTATTATGATATTTCTTTTGATCTTAGTAAAACTTACTTGTTGGTACGAATGCAGGTGCAGTTGGTGGGATGTCTGAAATAAAAAAATTCAAATTGAACAACGTTTCGTTCGCACAAGTCTTCAGACGATTTGAACATGTATCCCTTTTTACTATTGTCTGCATGTGTAACAGATGTTTTCGAGGATATATTTCTATGAGCTATTAAAAGTTCATATTCGTAGAGTTTTATAGTATCATGTGTCTCGCCTGCAATCTGTTTCCGACGTGAAATTGTAATGTTAACTGTAAAAAAAATTGTGTTGATACAGAACTGAAAAATAACTAAAATACAGGAAAATGAAAATAAATATTTTTAAAATTTTGCTCTTGATACTGTCTTTTGTCATAAACCAGCTTCTGTCCAAATTTCATGAAATTCAATGTGGGTTTGACAAAGTTATTGATATCTAAATAATCTGTAACCACAAACTGAGACCTAAACCCCAGCGACGACGGACACTAGAATCGCTATATCTCGCGTTCGCAACATAAATGTCGCAGGCTCAAAATGAAAACCAACTTGAAAGGGGTTTTGTTGAAAATAACTGACCAAATTTTTTTCACAGTATTATTCGGTTCTGTAATATTTCAATCTAAAGTAAACAATTTTTACCAAAATATGGCGAATGAAAAACATAAAAATATCAGACTTATTAAAGTGAATAACTTTCCGTTTGTATATCATAATAACCATGAATACCTGCACGTTGAATCTAACTTACACATACAGGGAAAACAAAGATATCATGATTACATAATCTGTTTAAAAACAAGACTTTGAAGTTTTTGTTAAAAAAATATTTTCCAGTACCGTACTTGCTTTGTCAAGATCTTGCCTGGAAGCTAGTATGTTATTTAAAGAACATCTATATATATACGTAATATTTAAGTTACAGCTACGGTGCTATATATTAATGTTTATTATGAAATATTATTTCGTTCTTTAATAACACTCACATTTTTCTAAAAAAAATTGCTATCTTTTTTTTTCTTATGAATTTTCTTTATGATATTGTAATAATTGACTGTATTTTGTTACATTCACACTTGTTTGCTGTTCAGCATTTATTCATAGCTTGTAATTTTATTTTTGAATTAAGGGAGACATATTTATATAAGAGCACTGCTCTTGTTTCTTATTCCAATTATTGAATCTTTTGTTTATTTCATATTTATGTCTTTACCCTTGTAGCTAAATTTGTATATATACACAATTTCTTTAATAAAATAGGTTTATAGTTTTTGAAATGTTTGTTTTCCGTATCTTTAGTATTAATACATGTACTTACTTTGGCAGGTCCTTGCTTGGAAGCCAGCTGTTATTTGTTGAAGTTTGTCGAAGTTATCCACAGTCATTACGTGGGCACTATTTGGATCAGAAGCAATGGTGTTCAGTTCAGTTTGGGAAATACCTTTACCAATACCAACTGCAAACACATCAACATTCTGCTTGTGTAGATTTTTGGCTTCATTGGCAGTAGTTACTGGGTTGTTTGATCGTCCATCGGTGAGCACAATACCAATATTAGGAATACCAGGACGGTCACCATTAGCCTGAGTAAACATTTTGGTGTACATGGTTTTAAGGGCAGTTCCAGTGTTTGTGCCACCAGATACATATGGAATGTGGTCAATAGCTGTCATAATTGCTTGTTTGTCTGCGAACTTGTTCAAGTTGAACTCTACTTTAGCCCTATTGCTGAAAGTTTGAATACCAATACGGATTTTGTTCTGTCCTACGTTGAATCCCTTGACCATTGTTTTGACGAAATCTAACATTTTGTCAAAGTTAGCTTTACCAACACTACCAGAAGAATCAAGTGTAAAAACTATATCGGCTACAGTTCCACAGTCTACAAGAATAAAATAGGCAATATTTATTTTGTTGAAGCAAAGCTTATACAAGAGACTTGAGTTTTATTAGAAATATTTGTTAAATTTAATGATTTTATTTCTAGCACTAGTCTTAATGAGATATGCTTGTTATATTAATTAAATAAGAACATTTTGTCAAAATTAACAAAAAGATCGTATTTATGTAAATCATTTCATAAATCGAATGACGATATTTTTTCATACATTTCATGATCAATTTTGTAAAAAAAATAATTGGAAAGGTTAGTTTATCAATCAGCTTTTTTATTTGCATACGGGTCAGTTTTAATTTTGAATGCGTAAGATCTCCAGTGGCGGATCCAGAAATTTTCATAAGTGTGGGCCACTGACTGCCTAAGAGGGGCCCGCTCCGGTCATGCTTCAGTTATTCCCTATATAATCAACCAAATTTTTCCAAGAAAAGGAGGTGCAATATGCCTTCGACACATTTTATTCGGCAATTCTGTTGAAAATCTTCTTCATCAAAGCAACTGTGTATTTGCTGTTATCCTTTTTTTTATTGTTGCTATAAACACACCAGTCTAAGGTTCTTAACAATGATCTTGAAATTTAAACACCAAGAGAAACGAAATATTACAGAAACGATTTGTTTTGTTTGACAATCAGCTTATCATCATAAATCCCCAGTACACGAATGCCCCACTCACACTTTTATTTTCTATGTTCAGTGGACCGTGAAATAGGGATAAATACTCTAATTTTGGCATTAAAATTAGAAAGATCATATCATAGGGAACATATGTACTAAGTTTGAAGCCGATTGGACTTTAACTTCATCAAAAACTACCTTGACCAAAAACTTTAACCTGAAGCGGGACAGACGGACGGACGAACGAAGGAACGGACGGACGAACAAACGGTACGACGAACGAACGGACGCACAGACCAGAAAACATAATGCCCCTCTACTATCGTAGGTGGGGCATAACAATAGCAAGTGGAAAGTAAAATCACAAAAATACTGAACTCCGAGGAAAATTCATAATGGAAAGTTCAAACAAATCAAAGGAATGGATACTATAAAAACAATATTACAAATGATTCAGTTACAGATGCGATGTGTTTAAAGCAAATAAATTCCGAAAATAAGATAAATTGGACAAAAGAGTATCCATATCTTACCTTTAGTTGCATTCTGTGGAGTGGATACTACAAGAAAAAAAAAGAAATTTTATAATTTTAAAGACACCAATATGCTGTAAATTCAAATTTGATTATTACCTCTTTAATACGTGTTTTTTTTCTTCGTGCAGTTAAAAAAAGATATTTTTTAAAAATTTAATTTAAAAAGCATTGCCTTTTCCTTTAAAAGCCGACAGTTATGCAGATTTTTGCTGCAAGCCATGCTGTAATTCTGATTATTTCTGAATCAACATAACCTTTATTCATGTCTGAACCCTTTTGCATTAATCATTCGAAAAATACGTACCTTCACAAGTCTTAGAAGACAAAGATGCTTGTAGTGTGTTCAATACATCGAAGTTTTCAGCATTGTAGACAAACTGGCTTTTTGGTTTGCTGGCAATACCTTCCAATTCTCCTTGGTTAATACCATGACCGACACCAATGGCAATAACTTCCATGCCGCTTGCACGTGCTTTCTGTGCCTCTGCCAAAGTACTAGCTCTGTTTGCTGAGTTACCATCAGTAATAACGACGGCAATCTTAGGAACGCCAGCTCTGTGACCTATAAATCAATATATGTATATTCAATAAATAAATTGGAGATTAGTCTCTCTTTTGAGGAAAAGATGATCAAGAACATTTTAAACCTTCGTTTTTGACAATATACATGTGTTTCCCCTATGCTCTCCAACTTCGTACTTTTTTTTTAACTCTCTTGACTTATTTTATTAGAGCGTCACTGCATGATCAGTCTCACATTTTTTTCACATTGGTATCTATGATGAGTTTGTTCCCATCGAGAGTCTGGTACCCTGGGTTGCGTTCAATATCGTAGCGGCTACGTAGTGCTACGTAGATTTTGACTATTGAACGTGTAGCTATAGACTAGTTGTAACATAGATCTGTATTGAAAGCAGCTACGTAGCTGCTACGATATTGAACTCAACCCGTTTTGAAGACTTCAAATTCAGCGTGGTTGCGTTCAATATCGTAGTGGCTACGTAGCGGCTACGTAACTGCTATCAATATCTATGTAACAACTAGTCTATAGCAACACGTTCAACAGTCAAAATCTACGTAGCACTACGTAGCCGCTACGATATTGAACGCAACCCAGGTATACGGATGTAGTGATATTTATCGTACTCTTTGGCTCTCAGCATTTATAATTTGTGTAACATAAAAGGTTTAATGGTTTACAAACAGGTGTAATTCCTGAACAAACTATACTCAAAATATGAACTGTGACAGATGAATGCTTATATATGAAAAGTGAATATTGAAAAGTTGATTTTGATTACAGCAGAAATTTCAAAATACTTTTATCTTCAACGCGCGTGAGTTGATTTAAAAATTAAAAAAAAAATTGAACGTTTTTATTTAATATCTTTTATTATAGACTTCAATATCAGTAGCAGAGATTGTCAAGATTGAAGACTGTTTTCTGGCAATTCAATTTCAAATATAGTGGAAAGAAGGGATACAAACCCCTCATATCACGCCAGACGACCCAATCTTAAATTAAACATAATAATAGATATATGACGATTATGCCATTTTAAATCAAGCATAAGTCCTGTATGTTACTAGTACATGCGATTTTAGCTAACGACCATACTATTTGGCACATGCATGAGACCTAAATATGTGATTAAAAGGAATGCGATAAAAATAACTAAGAGGCATCAAGAGTTCAACATACAGAATCAAGAGGTCAACATACAAACTCAAGAGGACAACATACAGACACAGAATTGACAGTCAACATGCAGACTTGCGAGGTTGACCAATATACAAACATACACACACACAAAAGACAAGTGTATCTACAATGTATCAATATGAAAATCGCCCGAAGTCATGTTTGTCTATTGTTTCCTTACCTGCCGCTGTGCTGAAACTGTTATCGGTCATGAACTTGATAGCTGGGCCAGTATTGGTTCCACCGCTATGGTAAGCAATATTTTTAACTGCAGTTTTCATGGCATTTTTGTCGGCGTACTTGTTCATATTGAATTCTGATTTTACTGAATTTTGGAAGGTATCAACACCAACTTGGATATCGTTTGGACCAATTGTAAATTTATCTACAACACCTTCTACAAATCCTAACATTTTCGTGAAGTCTTTGGATCCTACACTTCCGGAAGAGTCCAACAGGAATACAATGTCAGCTTTAGAACCACAATCTTAAAAAAGTAAGAAACATAACAATATATTGTATCGAATAATGTCCATTCCGATTCTGCTATAAAATCACATATCCGTGCAAAGGCATATATATAAAGTTATATATAATTATAAATAAGGTTTAGGATATTCTTATTACTTCAAAAACTGTGACGAGATAGGTCTCGTTAAAATTTGATAGAATCATTTGTATGCGGGATTTCATAAAATCGTTATAATGAATGGACGAAATAATGTCTGATTTTCAGCAATACAGTTCTTATAATAAACGATAACATTTAATAAGAAGAGGTTTCAAAATTGAAAATCCTATCCATTTCTTGGGAAGTGCGTAGAGATAGGCCAACAATAGACTGGAGCCCACCTAATCTCTAGTTCGTACTCTCTATGAAGTCTTCCTTTAAAATTTATTAATTCGCATCTATTTACTTTATTGCACATCGATAAGAATAGACGACTCGGGCTTGAAAAATATAATTGATAAGATTTATTTTTTCCCCTAGAAATGTGATTATTTATAATTATGTTTATTTAAATGTACTTTGTAACTTTTATAAAGGAAAATAATCAATTATTACATACTTTCAGGTAAATATACGAAAAAAATGTTGAAGTAGTCAACATGCCGTAACGTTTTATCAACATTCGTACGAAATTATTAAGAAAAAAACTTACTTTTAACTGGTGGAGGCATGGTAGTTGCTTTGACTGAAATGAAAAGTAACTATATGTAGACTATATTCATAAGAGATTATCATATTACGATGGAAATTAATCACGTCACATCTAAATGTGATAGACATGGGATGCCATATATTGTTAGGATCTCAAAATGTAATTGATTTCAAAAGATAAATGCTTTTGCGTACAATATAAGAGTTCAAACGGGGTTTAATAAAAGAACATTATCACCATGAAATAACGAATAAAAGTATATTACAGCAAAATGACTTGAGTGTGTAGATAAAATTATATCTTTGGTTAGCTTGCTTGCTAGCAGAACCGTGAATTCATTATTAGGTAAGGTATACTACCCTCAATTCGGAGTAGTGTAGTCTTACAGAAAGACAGATTAGTTATCTGTCGGACTAGTCTACATATAAAGGAGGATAGTCTACCAATCTTAAGATATTACCTTTAACTACACACTCAATGCATTTTGCTGTACTGAACTAAGAAATTACTGAATACGAAAAATGAACATATAATTCGAAAAAAAGATTCCCTCATCTGGTTTGGCTTTAAAACTATTTTGATTTGAGCGTCACTGATGAGTCTTATGTAAGAGAAAAGCGCGTCTGGTGTGTGAAATTATAATCCTGGTACCTTTGATAACTATCTATAATACACTCGAATCAGACTCACTATATCATTCATTCGTCAACTATCTTACCTTCACAAGCCTTCTTTGCAGTGTTCCTTTGATTTGTGTTAAAGCATCGAAATTGTTTACAACGAACACGTGTTGGTTATCCGGGTCTGTTGCCATGGAATTCAGTTCTGGTAAATTAGGTCCAGCTCCGACTCCAACAGAGAAGACTGTTACTCCCTTGTCTCTCAATCTCTGTGCTTCTTGGGCAGTTGCTGGAGGAGACTGTGATTTACCATCAGTAATAACTATAGCAATTTTAGCTGCATTACCTCTGGCACCATTGGCAGGTAAGAAGCTTGTTGTTCTGGCATATTTAAGAGCATCAGCAGTGTTGGTACCACCAGAAATATAGTGGATATTTGTTACTCCAGCCGTTGTCTTGGCTTTGTCATTGAATTTATTCAAATGGAACTCATTATGAGGTTTAGAACTAAAAGTGACAAGACCAATGTGAGCCCCAGTTGGTCCAATGTCGAAACCTTTTATCATATTTTTGACGAAATCTAACATCTTATTGAAGTTTGGTAATCCTACACTACCAGATGAGTCAAGAATGAAAACTATATCAGCTGGAACAACTCCACAGCCTGAAAATTGCAGTTGTAAAATGAATTAAGAGACACAAAAACAAATATCTTCTTATTGAGCGAGTTTTATACACGAGGTCTAGTCCTATAATATAAGACTTTGAAGATTCATATCATTTATACATTCAGCGTTTTTTATCAGATATTTTCTTTTCTACTATCAATATTTAACCTCGAGGTTCAACAATGATAGTGAAAATAAATTATCCGAGGTTTAGAATTGATAGTAAAAAAAAATCTTCTATATTATAGGACCAAAATAACGTCCTCAATGCTGCAGTAAAATATTTGAATGAAAATATTTCTATTTTTTTTTTTTTTCGTTTTTCGACATTTTCTTTTTATTGAGAACTAATTCCGCTTCGGTTGGGTTGAAGTAGCGTGTTCGTCTAGAGTTTGTGATGGTGTGTATTCAACTCTTGGTCGATTCTAACAAGTAACATGAAAATTTGTATTTGTTGCTTCTTCGTGAATCATGCGTCATGATCTAATTGAAAAAGTAAGACTGGTCGGCTCGGAGTTAGAATGATATGTCTGGGAAGGATGACCTGTATTCCTGCGAACTGAAACTTAGTGAACTAATTGTATACCATATAAACAAGTCGGTTCAATTTTTCGGTTTCATAAAAAGCACCGTTCATACTTTTTTCACAATAAAGAAATTAAAAAACCGTCCCAAATAGGAATTACATTTGCCACTGGACGTTAGACAATCGTTTATTATCTTCATCATCATAACTTCAGTTTGTTTTAATTAAGGTAAAAGTGTTATCGATCGACCTATTGATATGAAAGGCAAAACGTTCATATAAAACACATAGTTACGACATAGAATAAATAAAACTTAAAAAGTTAAATTACAGACAAACAGCTTATCCAAGAGAACAATGACGAAATGACAAAGCCCATAAATTATTTCACAGAAAACTCAGATTAAGCAACAAAAATCATCCCTAAAAAACACAAGAAAACAACATATAGCAAAAAAAAAAGAAGAAAAAAAGGAGTGTTTTTAGTTCATGTTTCTCTGGTAAAAACTTGTTGATAATGATTTTTTTAAAACTAAATTATGTTTTGTAATATTTGAGTTGCTGTCCGTGAATTATTTTCATTTTTTTTTTACATCACTGGGTCGATACTTCTGCTAGAGGACTATCAGTCCCCGAGTGTATCAACAGCTCAGTAGTCAGTGCTTCGGTACTGACATGCTTTAATAAACTTTTCTAAAATTGTCCGTTTATAAATTTATAAATTATTAAGAAACTAAGGTTTCAACTCCCTCAGGCAAAGTTGGCTTTAGATGAATTTGGCTATTCAATTTAGGTTTTTTTGACATATAGCTCTTCAACGGTTTCGGTACTTATACATCTTCGGATTTCTAATGTATGGCTTTGAGCGTTCCTGATGAATGTTAATCCAGAAAAGCGCTTCGGAGGCAAGAAACTATTAAACGTGTTGTTTTCAATTTTTTACTCACTTTTTCCCAAAGTTGTCGTTGCAATATATGGGGTAGTTGGTGGTCTTGTTGTGGGTGGGGGAGTGGTTGGGCAAGCCTTTGTGTTACATGGTTGGGTATCTCTGGCACCTCCTACACAGTTCTTTCCACCATTGGCTGGAGGTGGGTTGGAGCAGGTTCTTTCCCTGTAGTGGGTTCCACTGCCACAAGATTTGGAGCATGGACTCCAGAAACCATATTTAGTCCAGCCACCATCAACTACAAAGTAAATTCCAGTATAAAATATTTAGCATTTTTGTTTTATTCTTTTAAATGTTTTATACATTTAAGAAATTCACGCATCGATATTTTTCATAAATATAACTGTGTAAACTTAACATAATAGCTGACCTAATAAATAGGATTTTGAGGATTTGTTTTATGGAAATGTTAAATGAGTCATTATAACACATGATATGGAACTAGTGTTTTCTGTAGAAACCTTTTACGAATGCTTTCTAATATTAATATACAAGAGTTTCATACGACAAAACGACGGTATGTTATTTTTTTTGCTGAAGCAAATCATGTTTAAAATAACTAGATATTGTGTTTACCGACTCGAAACCCAAATCAATAGCCGAACTAATTGTTTTCGAATATATAATTTTGTAAAAGGGATTGAAGAAAAGTAAAAATGAACTACAGTGAAACATGACTTAACAGAATCCTGTATAAACCGAAAACCTGTATAACAAACATGTTCGTAAGCACCATCATATCAAATTATGTGCGTTGTGGACATGATAAAACCGAACATCGTCAAAAACAAACAAAATCATAAGTCCCGAAGAGGTTTGGTTTAAAGAGGTTTGGCAGACATTGTATTATTATGTTTTATAAATGTACCTTTGCATGCTGTTTTCTTTAGCTCAGCTTGGAGTGTATTTAGGGCGTCGAAGTTCGATACAGTAAATACATGAGCGCTATCTGTGGCAATTGTTTCCAATTCTGGTCGTTTAATTCCATTACCAATTCCAATAGCAAAAACTTTAACGTTGTGTCCATGGAGTACTTTCGACTCTGCCGCGGTCTGTGCTGGGTGAGCAGATTGTCCATCTGTCATGACTATCAAAATGTTGACAACGTGGTCTCGGTCACCATGTGGTTTAGTAAAGGCATTACCATCAACGTATTTGATAGCAGTATCAGTGTTGGTACCTCCTGATTGATATGGCATAGCTTTGATAGCACTAACCAAAGGAGCTTTACTGTTGTATTTATTCATGAAAAATTGATTGTGAACTTGAGAGGAAAAGGTAGTTACTCCTATTTGAACATTTTGTGGTCCGATCGTAAAGGATTCTGCAAATTTGGCTACGAAATCTTTTTGCTTTTGATAATTTGAAGACCCTACACTACCAGAGGCATCCAGTAGAAAGTGTATATCAGCAGGCACTGTTCCGCAAGCTAGAAAAAATTTAAAGTCAATAATGTGGATTCATTATTATTCGTTGGGTACCAATTTTCGTTGGTGGTACAGTTAAACTACGAACTTGAATGTTCAACGAATTACAAATTTCCTATTGGCTTTGAATGCAGTGATTGGCAAACCCCGAAAAAGTCATATATACATGAAAATGCTAGTTTTCTTCAAATCACGAAAATTGATACCCACCAAAAATAAATAAATCGTCAGTAATAAATTATCATTAAAATCTCAAATAATAGTTAAATATCATTATTATTCATAATAAACCAATGCTACATAACCTTCCAGGAAATATTTGAGACGAAAAGTTGAGTTGGTATTATGAAGTAATCATGCTTGGTATTGGTGAAAAGATATGTCAACAATTGTAGGCATTGCACGGTATTGACTATTTTCATTTTTTTGTTTTTATTCCAGAGTTAAGCATTAGAAATTCAGCAGATAACTCCTTCGAAATCTAAAGAAAATGTATTGTCACAATAAATTACATTATTAAATAGAGTGCTCTTTCAAATTTCTTTGAAAAGAGGTCGGAATAGTTTCCCATGTTTTTATTTCATGCGACGGTCATATCCAAAATATTTTTGAACTCTTCACTTAGCTCAAAACTGCAATTTTGACAGATTATTTTCTCTTTTCGAACTTTACCTCAAAATTGTATGCAACATGTATGTTTTAACCGAAACCCAAAATTATGTTGGAAGTAAGATGTTATGTTGTTTTTCGAATGCATAATTCATTTTGATTAGAGATTTTACAAATCTAATTTTGTATCAAAATATCATCATCAGCACTGAATAACATTTTAATATTTTACTGTCATAATTTAACCATATGATTGAAACACATACAGGGAAATTGACCATATTCTTATTTTTTTGTTTAGGTGTCAGACCACCAATTAAATATCCCTATCCAAATTTGGCAATTTTCAAAGCTTTATAAATATTTTACCTTAAGTTTAACTTCATAGAAGCCAGGTATATCCTGAATTGTACATATATTAGCTTTCTGCATGCCAATTTTCAACATGCATTTAAAGCCTTCTAAGAAAAAAAACTATACCCTCAAAAAGAGGTATTCCAAAAATAACCCCTGTTTTTTTGGAAATCTTAAATTAGTATACTGTGGAGCGCATTAATCTTCAATTTTTAGTGCAAACTCATAGACAAGTAAATTTTGGCTCAAAATGGTCTTAATATATTTCACTTTTTACCAAAAGTTTCAGTTTTACAAATTTGTTGGTTAGTATAAGTAAACATGTACATCAAAGGCACTATTTTGTGTCAGAGTAGGGCTACTTTTACGTTCTAAATTGGAGGGAGTAATTGGTGGTCTGACACCTTTATTCTAAAACTTACATTTGAGTGTCGTTGTTGGGATTTGAGTGGTAGTTGGGGGTGGTAGTGTTGGACAAGCTTGTGCGTTACATGGTTGAGTATCTCGAGCAGGTCCTACACAATTCTTTCCACCATTGGCTGGTGCTGGGTTTGTACATGTTCTATCTCTGTGTCTGGTTCCACCACCGCATGTTTTAGAGCATTTACTGAAGCCGCCGTAACTACTGTATACACCATCGACTGTAGATATTTAAAACACATTATAATGACATATCAAATTATTTGCGGAAAAGTATCCATTAAAATAAATTGCTAGATGGCAAGATAAGCGATCGCTGTCAAAAAATGTAATCTCAGTTCTTGTAAGCAGTGAAGGGTAAAGATTGTTTTAATTTATCAGTTGTATAAAGCATTGGTTGTAGTTGATCCAACTAAAATTCTGGACGAAGGAAGATAACTCCAATTTTTATTCATTTTTCTGGAAATGTTCATGGATAGAATGTATAGAATTTTATGATCAATTCACTCTTCTGTGTAGTAATATGGTAAACCGTGCCTTAGAAAACTTAGATATCAAGTCAGTTCTATAAGGTTTTGATCGCATTTCATGCAAAAATCAGACTTTTATGTTGCCCATACTTTTTTCATTGTCAAATGCTAGGGGTACATTTTTCACCGACTAATATACTGAATTTTAAGATGATTTTACATCAGTTCAAAGGCAATTGAAATGGCATCAACATATCGAATTTAAAAAAAAAGAGTCATTGATGGAGTGAGATTTTAAAGATAATCTATTTTTAACAAAATTCGTGACATCATCCATGATATACAAATTTTTTTACCAGTGGCGGGTCTCATGTTTTTTTTTCACGATGTGTATACATTTTTTTGTTTAAATCTTCAACTATTGGGAAGTATGTCCCCTTTAAAAACTCCTGGATACTGTTAGTTTGATAGTTCTCTCCATCTTCCATTTACTTTCAAAAAAAATATGATTTGTTAGATTTTTCGAGGTGAAACAAAATGTTAGCAGTCAATGGTTAATTTTCAGATTTCAAAACAGTTGGTAAACATACAATTAATTTGAATGCGTTGGATATGACTATAGAATTATCAATGATCGAATCACGAAAGTTGCCGGCAATCCTTTGTCATATCTATTCTGAGACCCATATCTTTGTCTGCATATAAATTAAAGTAAGAATTAACATGAACGTTACGCAACATGTGTGTTAGGATTTATATTGTCTCACCATTTATCCAAAACCTTGAGACTACTGCTGTTATACAAAGAGCAAAAATACCGTTGAAAGTTTATCATTGATTATAGATAAAATAAAAATAAAAAAGAGAACAACATTCCTCTTTGGAAATGATTCCTACAATTGAAGTGAGTTATTATTTTCAAAACAAGCCTTTTTGATTCCGGTCAATCATCTTAGGGCAATAAAAGTGGAAAACGTGCATTGGATGTTGGATGTGTACGGATTGATAGTTTAGTCTTAAATGCATGATTTGTTTTATTAGTTGTTAGTTGATTTGAACTAGCAGTCAGATAACTGCGAGTACTCTCAGATCTGTTCCTAGTGTCTTTTTTTGTCGGGATGTACAAGTACCCGGCCACGTCCACTTGTATGTTTGTCCATCTGATGAGTTAAGCCTTTTTCAACTGATTTTTATAGTTCGTTCTTATGTTGTACTGTTATACCACTGTCCCCGGTTAGGGGAGGGTTGGGATCCCACTAACATGTTTAACCCCGCCACATTATTTAAGTATGTGCCTGTCCCAAGTCAGGAGCCTGTAATTCAGTGGTTGTCGTTTGTTTATGTGTTACATATTTGTTTTTCGTTCATTTCTTAATATAAATAGGGCCGTTAGTTTTCTCGTTTGAATTGTTTTACATTGTCTTATCGGGGCCTTTTATAGCTGACTATGCGGTATGGGCTTTGTTCATTGTTGAAGGTCGTACGGTTATCTATAGTTGTTAATGTCTGTGTCATTTTTGTCTCTTGTGGACAGTTGTCTCATTGGCAACATACCACATCTTCTTTTTTTATATTTGTTCTAAAGTTGTTTTTTTCTTACTTGGTAATCTTTGATCAAATGATTTGACTTGCAATGGTATATTATTACGACAAGTAATATCAATTTACAAATACCATTACATAAATTACAAGAAAGGGGAGGGATAATGTTTTCCTCGCAATTCTTAAACCGATTCAAAATGTAAGGTCCATACACGATAAGGTATATTATTCAAATACCAATTCCGGGTATGAAATTATTTGTTAATTGTTCGAAGCAGAAGTGTTAAAAATTCTCGTATCGAAATGGAAATACCGTTATATTGCTGCTTTCGTCCTAAGCCAGTGCTTTCTTTAAACCTAGTACTTAATTTTTTTCTACGCTCAGAATTTTAATAATTTGAATGTATTTAAAATTCGTTGATATATATATAATTGTGTTTTTTATCTCCTTTAATTAATTTGTGTCTTTTGCATATGTGTGGTTTTCTTTTATCTGTTTGCGTTGTATTCTTCAAGTACATTACAAAATATTATGTTTTGGCCAATCAAAATGACTTTACAACAAATTCAATTGTCATTAAATGTAATTTGGCATTAACACAAGAATGGTTTTTTTTTATAAAAAGATATAACAATTCAAGAAGGATTCGGCCTTTCTCCCACAAAAACATAGCATAAAGTGATTCGGTTCCTGTATCAGATGGTCAGACTTTATACATCAATATATATTTTCATATAACCCGTTTAACTGTAAGAAAGTGTTTCACGATTCTAGTAACGGAGTTTAAAAATCCAAAATTGTAACCATCAAAATAGGTATAAACATTTTTTGAAGTAAATGACTTGATAAATGAAATTTTCATTACCTTTGCATGCTGTTTTCTTCAACTCTGCTTGCAGTGTCGATAAAGCATCGAAATTCGTCACTGTGAAAACATGAGCATTATCGGAAGCTATTTTTTCAAGTTCTGTACGTCTAATACCGTTTCCAATACCAATGGCGAACACACGAATGTTATGTCCGTGGAGTTTGGCAGCTTCGATAACAGTCTGGGGTGGATTTCCTGACTGACCATCGGTCATTACAATTAAAATGTTTACGACACCCGGTCTATCACCAGCAGCTGTGGTAAAAGCATGTTGATCGACCCATTTAAGGGCTTCAGCAGTGTGCGTATTACCAGATTGGTAAGGAACTGCTTTTATCGCACTCACTAATGAAGCTTTATCATGGTATTTGTTCATGTAAAACTGTGGGTGAAATGTGGTAGCAAATGTTGTTACTCCTATTTGCACATTTTTTGGTCCAATTGTGAATTGATCTGCAAATTTTGCCACAAAGTCTTTTTGTTTTTGAAAGTTTGGTGACCCTACACTACCAGATGAATCCAGTAAGAAATGTATATCAGCTGGGTTATTTCCACATGCTACAAAATTAATTATAAGAAGATATATATATTTTAAAAATTAAAATTTTAAATGAAATTAATTTTTTTTTTAAATTTTGTTTAACGTTTTTACCCTGGAAACTCCTGATGACATGAACAAATATAAAGACAAAAATATTACATCATAAAACATTATTTTAAGACGAAAAAAAAGCAGAAAAAGATCTGCATGCAAGTATAAATTCTAAAGAATATAATAAAACTTACACACTGGTGACTGAGTAACAGCAGCATAGGCCAATTGTAGGCCTATGATCGCCGTAAAAGCGACGTCAACGCGCATGATGGTATATATTGTTCGAAATGAATTGTCAAGACTGAAGAAGGTCTTACATTTTACCTCTTATCAACCCTAAGTTCAAAATACCATGATAACCTAGATGATAAAATATGACGAATATAAAATAAAGACAATGTATGCGGGTTATAATACTGCATTTGGATACTTTTAATTTACCGTGTCATATCGTCAGTGATTTTATTTGCTATATTTTTTCCAATTGAAGTGCTTCTATATATTTGATAACTTATCTTCGGGTCAAAATTTCATCAGAGTGTTGTCAATTTTTATAAATTCTGTCTAAACGAGAATTACTAAGAAAAACGCTTATCATCTGAATAAAAACCAAACGAAACAAAAAGTTGAAACGAATTGTCTTATTAAATATAAAGATTTACGATTCGTGATCGTAAATATATATAAACACCCCTTTCCTCAAAATACAAAAAAAAGTATAAAAAAGAAAGAAAAAAATACCAAACCAACAAAACCAGCAAACAAACAATATTGACATGTATTTAAGCTAGATATACTTTTGCTAATTTCGTAAGGCAGGTATAAGCTTTTGTTACTTCGAACGTGTCTCTGATGAGTCTTTTGCATATACAAATCGCGCGTCCGGCGTACAATTGATAAGCCTGAAACATGTATCTTTATAAGTTTTTGTAAATTGTCATGGTCACTACTTTTGTAAAAAAAATAATCTTAAACTTGAGCTAATTAAAAATACTGTTAAACATTTATTTCAAACAACTTCATATAGTATTTTCTATCTGTATGTCTTAAGTTTTTTTTTTACATTCATTTAGCGTATATGATTATCAGCTGAAAAATGTCTACATCATACTTACTAGTTGGGGGTTGAGTTACAGCAGCATTAATCACATTAAGGCCTGCAATTACGCAAATCGCCACAGTAAACGTGGCTACGCGCATGATGGCACTTTATTTTGATTCAATTACCTTTACTCGACTGACCAAAAAGTCTTACGGATCACCTTATATGATGGTAAAGTCAAAATACCTGGATATCTAAGGTAATATACATAGTAGAACTACCCTGTTTTGTGAAAGAGATAAGAATAAAGTGACCAACAAATATTTAAAAGTCTCCTATCTCATCTGCTTTGTCCTCTGTCACAATTTCTAATTTTTAACGCTCCGAATACAAAAAAAAAATGTGTGGTAAAAGTCAATGAGGCATCAAACCTAAAAAAAGACACGACCAACCAAAAATTGATTAGTTTATTATTGGTAGCCATAGGCGGATCCAGGGGGGGGGGGGGGGTGTGGGCCCGGGCCTTGATTATATAGGTAATCATTGAAGCATGACTGGAGCGGGCCACCCCTTAGGTAATATAGCGGGCCCCCCTTAGGAAAAGTTCTGGATCCGCCAATGGTAACTTAATGTTCAGTGGCAAATGTCACATGCATATTCAGTACGAATTGACCAAAAGACATTTACGAAGCAGTATATGTAGTCTTCCACAACAGACAAGTAAATATACAATACGTCCGAGTCTGATATTAAGTCCATGTTTAGGAAAAGAATATGAGTTCCATTGCCAATGACGTTTAAAAAACATTAGAAGAATTGATCCACCAGCTTGCGTTTCAATAAGTTCCAACATTCGCTGGTACTATCAAATTAATACGTATCATGAAATGGTCGACAGCTTATAAGCATTTGAGAAGTTTGAGTGTTCATGACGTTATGTGGTTAGTTTATGCTAAAGCCTTTGAACAAACAGGATGTACAGTAACTAATTACGTAATACGAGTAGCAGTCGAAGCAAATAGTTTAAATCAGGTACATATGCCTGGTCCATGTCAGTAACCTACTAGTCAGTTTGTGTTTAACGCTGTTAGTTGGCGGTTTTTTTTAGTTACATCCTATTATTTTTGTCATTGAAAAAGAATTTGGCTTCGATGGTTGTCTCTTTATTTAGGGGCCAGCTGAGGACCACCTCCGGGTGCGGGATTTTCTCGCTGCGTCAAGACCCATTGGTGGCCTTCTGTTGTTGTCTGTTCTTTGGTCGGGTTGTTGTCTCTCTATACAAATATTCCCATTCTCAATTTTTTACAAATAGCCTAGAAACTGAACAATTCACAGCTAGCTATAGCATTATATATATACATGTCTATAGAAAAGTTGACCTATAAGTTTTATGCATGTTTTGTTATTGAGGTACATTCATAAGTAGAATAATTTCGTTTAATTTCTTTTATTTTACATTTTGTCATAACAGAGTCATCTACTATACATTTAAAGGTTATCTATACGGTTTATGTTTTGCTCATTGTTGAAGACAATTTGGTACAGATTAAAGATATTATGAAATTTTATAAAAATACGCAGTTTTTAATTAATCTATTGAACGTCAAACGTAGAATTTTCTTTAAAAATAAATAAATAGTAACTATGTCAACTATGAATTCGTTATAACATATGACCTATAACCTATAACCAATGACCTGATTTTATAACATACATTAAAACGAGTTTACGGAAACTTAAGTTCACCTTCAAAGTTGTCTCTCTCATCTTTATTGGGTCATTTGTGTATCCCTTCAGATTTACCAAAGTAAATAAACTTTCATTTTGTTATCTCAGTAATTGCCTCCGAAGAATAACATTAAAGCCATTGTTTATAAACATGCTGATGCTTACATATTCTTAATTATACTGGTATGTATAGAACTTCATTTCATTTTACATGTTTAAGCTTTGATAATTAAATAAAGTATTAAAATTCAAAAACTGCCAATCATTGCAAAGATGTCTAGAAACCTGCGTCATTGAAATCGTGTAACAATGCAGTGACACATACATATTGTTTTTGATGTCACCTTGAATGTTAAAATATTAAAAAAAAAAAAAAAAAAAATATTTACATATTATTCCAGTAATATATATGATAGTTAAATTATTTAAATTATCTGATT
>CM034352.1:33221864-33240628 GCA_019925275.1 Mytilus edulis
CCTGTGCAATATTATAAATAGTCTGAATGTTTCTAAATAATATGATATGTTTTTACTCGTAACTTTTGCAAATGCTTGTAAGTTAAAAAAAAGAAGGGCTATCAAGTCACTATATATTTGTTTACTATAAACATCTATAACAAATATTTCATGTATATTCATGATACCAATAATACAATCAATAAATCATGTTTGTTGTTAGATGTTGATAAGGATAATATGAAAATTTTGACTGCCTCAGAAAACTAAGGGCTGGATGGGTATGCAAAATATGATACCAATGGACCTGTGCCTTAGAATTTTGTGTAAGATTAAAAATTTTCTACAGTGAACATCTGTTTCATTTATCTTTGTAGGATGTAGGTATGTTTTTGTTGGAGATATGTTGTAAAGAAAATGATCTGAGAGTGATAGCAGAATCTTTAGATGCCATGTTTGATGTTTTTGGAGAAGATCATTTAGATCCTATAGTGCGAGAAATACAGATGGTAGAAAAACTTAAAACATTGCTGCCTTCATTGAAAACACAGGTGAGACTATCTACTTTTAATATTATAGATATAAGAAGATGTATGTGTGCCAATGAAACAACTCTATATCCAAGTCACAATTTGTTAAAGTAATCCATTGTAGGTCAAAGTATTGCATTCCATACGGAGCCGTTGCTCACATCAAAAAGCAAGCTATAAATGGCCCAAAAATGACTAGTGTAAAACCATTCAAACAAGAAAACTAACAGTTTAATCTATATAAGAAACAAGAAACACTTTTGAACCACATCAACAACCACTGAACAACAGATTCCTGACTTAGGACAGATGCAAACAAATGCAGCAGGTTTATAAGTTTTTTAACAGACACCATCCTTAAACAATAGTCAAAATCATTCAGTACTGAAAAATTGATAGATAACTGAAGAAAGAGACTATTTGCTTGCCAAAAATTTAAAGATTAACTGCAAAATAGAGTTTATTTCAACTGTTGCAACAGTATCAAAACATTTCCTTTTAGTTTAAGAGTTTTTTGTTCTTCAAGGTATTTTAATGAAATTCAATTTTATTTCTACCGTTTATCTACAATCTTTTTTATTGAAACTCGTAAATTTAAAAACATTGCAAAAAGTACTTTTTTAAATGAAACAATTATTTTGATAATATTTTTGGTATATCTATAGTCTGACAGGGTATTAAAGAAATAATTGATGCAAGCTATACTTTATTGTAGTTTTGACATGGGTAGGCATTATATTCGTGATTATTTTTGCTGAGCGATAGTGAGGGCTAAAATTACACAAAAATAATGCCTAACCATGTCAAAACTACAATAAAGTATAGCTTGCATCAATTATTTTCAATTCTGATTAGGACAATTCAGGTAATTTCTATGTCTGGTGTGTATAAGGGTAAAGCAATTGTGTAGGCTCTTCCATGAACCTCCCTTTTTTGTTTGTAAAGAAACAAACAGCTGAAACTGTGATTTTTCAGAGGGAGGAGTTTTGAACAGCCAGCATGAACGGTTGTCGTATCTAGGTCAAATATGTCAATTTCGAAATGCAACACATTATAGTCATAATAAATGAATTAGTAAAAACATGTGCATCATTTAAGAGTTTGAAAGTGTTTTAAGTTATTGAAATATATTAAATGCATCCCAATTTGATGAAATTCATTATTCTGCAGTAGTCAATATTTTGCATGTGCAAAAAAAAAATTATTGGATTTAGAGCATGGGTTTATTCATAAAGCGAGAGAAGCACGTCATATTAGAATAAATAATAAAACACTGTACTACAGGTTTACTCTGGTAGAGCAGAGAAAATGACAAGACATATTATTCTCTATTAGAGGATTTTCCCAATTGTTAATTTGGTTATACATTATCCTAAATACTAAGAATACAATATTGAATAATACAGCAGAAAAAATACATGAGTAAAAGATGATTCTATTATTTCAATTCACCCAGCTACATTTTTGTAGTGAACCATGCAATGATTTTGATGTTGCTTAAAAGAAAATTAGAAAAAAATCAAAGTTATTTAAATGTATCGAGTTAAATTTTACCTCATAAGTAGGCATTGACCTATAGACAGTGTCACAAAAGTTTAATATACAACATATTTTTTTAATTTTTGATAATTTTGGGGGCATTGTACATATACTTGTATATCAAACAAAAAATTGAAACCCTGACCTCAAATTTGAAAAACTAAAAATGTAGATCTTTGTTTACTATCAGCTGACATTTGAAACTTTAAAAATAAAAATCAAAGTATTGTTCTCCAATTTCAAAAAAATAAAAAATAAAACATCTGATGAGCAGCCAGAGTAATAGACATACAAATAAAGATGGCTATTAAAAGGAGCAAAACTTTTATTTAAAAAAAATAATCATTAGTAAACCTGGATATGGAAGAAAACTAAAATGTTTACAAACAACACTTATATAATTATGCTTTATCTATGAATTGACAATATCATTATCATCTAGGGATTTTGTTTGTTTACTTTTCGATGAAAAATAAACACTTCTATTATGAAGAGTGTGATTAAAGATTTTAGATTGATTTAAAAAGTTTCTGTAGTCTGGCAGGTGATAAAACACTGAAGTATTCACAACACAATGGGCCTTTTCAATTCTAGGGCTATTCCACTAAAAGTAAGTGGGAGGGTAGGAAGGGATGTTTAATGATTGAATGTTGTTCATGGGTCTTATTTCAGTATTCATCTATTACCTTTATGCAAAATTATCTAAAAAATGGTTCCTGGTAGTAGGGATATTTTGAAAGTCCCTTCCTGCCATCCCACATACATTTTAATGGAATAGTCCTAAATAATTTGATATCTTGGATTTTTGAATGAGATGTCAAGATACAGAAAGGTTCTAAACTTCCTCTTTACTAATTTCATAACAGTTTAAAATGTAGAATTTTTTTCAATGATAAAATCTAAACGTCTGATTGGTCAGTTAAGAAATGTGATGAACCCAAACTGAAAGATTAAATATATTGTCTGTGCATAGTTCATAATGTAGAACACTCATGCCCTAGTATCAAGATTTATGTTTTATATATTCACAGATCCAGAACAAGAAGAAGAGTCTTGGTGAACATTACCCGGTTATTTCTACAGCTCGTATGAACTTGATCAGGTTTATCAAGTACAAAACACAGTCATCTTAAAATAGTTCTTTTATGGAATGTTTTAAAGTGCAAATGTTATACAAATATATTATTTTACAAGCTTATTAGTTGTTTTCATTTTGTTTTGCTTAAGTGAATCATTATAGAAGTGAAAATATTGATATTGCACTTACATTGATCGTTAACCGATTGATATTGCTCCTACATTGATCGTTAACCGATTGATATTGCTCCTACATTGATCGTTAACCGATTGATATTGCTCTTACATTGATCGTTAACTGATTGATATTGCTCTGATATTGATCGTTAACCGATTGATATTGCTCTTACATTGATCGTTAACCGATTGATATTGCTCTTACATTGATCGTTAACTGATTGATCTATATTGCTCTTACATTGATCGTTAACTGATTGATATTGCTTTTACATTGATCGTTAACCGATTGATATTGCTCTTACATTGATCGTTAACCGATTGATATTGCTCTTACATTGATCGTTAACTGATTGATATTGCTTTTACATTGATCGTTAACCGATTGATATTGCTCTTACATTTATCGTTAACCGATTGATATTGCTCTTACATTGATCGTTAACTGATTGATATTGCTCTAACATTGATCGTTAACTGATTGATATTGCTCTTACATTGATCGTTAACCGATTGATATTGCTCTTACATTGATCGTTAACTGATCTATATTGCTCTTACATTGATCGTTAACTGATTGATATTGCTCTTACATTGATCGTTAATTGGTTGATATTGCTCTTACATTGATCATTAACTGATTGATATTGCTCTTACATTGATCGTTAACTGATTGATATTGCTTTTACATTGATCGTTAACCGATTGATATTGCTCTTACATTGATCGTTAACCGATTGATATTGCTCTTACATTGATCGTTAACTGATTGATATTGCTCTTACATTGATCGTTAACTGATTGATAATGCTCTTACATTGATCGTTAACCGATTGATATTGCTCTTACATTGATCGTTAACCGATTGATCCATATTGCTCTTACATTGATCGTTAACTGATTGATATTGCTCTTACATTGATCATTAACTGATTGATATTGCTCTTACATCGATCGTTAACCGATTGATATTGCTCTTACATCGATCGTTAACCGATTGATATTGCTCTTACATCAATCGTTAACCGATTGATATTGCTCTTACATTGATCGTTAACTGATTGATATTGCTCTTACATTGATCGTTAACCGATTGATATTGCTCTTACATTGATCGTTTGCCGATTGATATTGCTCTTACATTGATGGTTAACTGATTGATATTGCTCTAACATTGATCGTTAACCGATTGATATTGCTCTAACATTGATCGTTAATCAATTGATATTGCTCTTACATTGATCGTTAACCGATTTATATTGCTCTAACATTGAACCGATTGATATTGCTCTTACATTGATCGTTAACCGATTGATATTGCTCTTACATTGATTGTTAACCGATTGATATTGCTCTTACATTGATCGTTAACCGATTGATATTGCTCTTACATTGATCGTTAACCAATTGATATTGCTCTTATTTTTTTATCGTTAACCGATTGATATTGCTCTTACATTGTTCTTACATTGATCGTTAACCGATTGATATTGCTCTTACATTGATCGTTAACCGATTGATATTGCTCTTACATTGATCGTTAACCGATTGATATTGCTCTTACATTGATCGTTAACTGATTGATATTGCTCTTACATCGATCGTTAACTGATCTATATTGCTCTTACATTGATAGTTAACTGATTGATATTGCTCTTACATTGATTGTTAACCGATTGATATTGCTCTGACATTGATAGATAACTGATTGATATTGCTCTTACATTGATCGTTAACTGATTGATATTGCTCTGACATTGATAGATAACTGATTGATATTGCACTTACATTGATCGTTAACCGATTGATATTGCTCTTACATTGATTGTTAACCGATTGATATTGCTCTTACATTGATCGTTAACCAATTGATCTATATTGCTCTTACATTGTTCTTACATTGATCGTTAACCGATTGATATTGCTCTTACATTGATCGTTAACCGATTGATATTGCTCTTACATTGATCGTTAACCGATTGATATTGCTCTTACATCGATCGTTAACTGATTGATATTGCTCTTACATCGATCGTTAACTGATCTATATTGCTCTTACATTTATCGTTAACTGATTGATATTGCTCTTTCATTGATCGTTAACCGATTGATATTGCTCTGACATTGATAGATAACTGATTGATATTGCTCTTACATTGATCGTTAACCGATTGATATTTCTCTTACATTGATCGTTGACTGATTGATATTGCTCTTACATTGATCGTTAACTGATTGATATTGCTCCTACATTGATCGTTAACTGATTGATATTGCTCTTACATTGATCGTTAACTGATTGATATTGCTCTTACATTGATCGTTAACTGATTGATATTGCTCTTACATTGATCGTTAACTGATTGATATTGCTTTTACATTGATCGTTAACTGATCTATATTGCTCTTACATTGATAGTTAACTGATTGATATTGCTCTTACATTGATCGTTAACCGATTGATATTGCTCTTACATTGATCCTTAACCGATTGATCCATATTGCTCTTACATTGATCGTTAACTGATTGATATTGCTCTTACATTGATCGTTAACCGATTGATATTGCTCTTACATTGATCGTTAACCGATTGATATTGCCCTTACATTGATCGTTAACTGATTGATATTGCTCTTACATTGATCGTTAACTGATTGATATTGCTCTTACATTGATCGTTAACTGATTGATATTGCTCTAACATTGATAGTTAACTGATTAATAAGTTAAATGTTCTTGATTTGTTTGCTGTCTCGACTGGATCAACCTTCATTGCAATTGTGAGGAGCCAAAACTTTTTACTACACAAGATGTGAAAATAAGATAGAAGCTGTATAACTCAAAGGGATTTTGAAAGATTTGATAAACCTATCTTAGCTCAGCTTTGCCTTCTTTTTTTTTGGCGTTGCAACCAAGATTTTTTTTTTAAAGTATGATCTGCAAACAAGAAGGCATGATAAGAACAATTATCTACCCTATCAATATCATTTTACTTTCCATAAAGCAAGCATGGTCAAAAAGCTCAGTTTTTATGTTTTTGCTTCATGAATAGATTAGCTAAATAGAATTTAAATTAGCATATATATTTTTACTGTAAAAGAGGGGTGAAAGATATATTTACATAAACTCATAGATCCATAATGTACTGACAACACCATGGCAAAAAAAGAAAATGACAACCAGACAAATAATAATACACAAGACAAAACACAGAAATCTAAAGACTAAGCATATCTCTGTGATAACAGTATTGTTTTGTCATTTGATTTCTCACTTATTATAGGTAATGATACATCTATATTTGGTATATGGATTTCTTCAAAGTCTCCAGGTCCATCAAACAGGGTTCATCCAACCTCCACATAATTTCATGGATCAGTGATCAAGGTTTTAAGTTTTGTGGTCTATTAGCAATTGAATTGGTCAACAATATTTTGGGTATGGAATGATTATAAGGTGTAAAAAAAAAAGTGAATGCAAAAAATGATTCACAGGACAAGATGTATCCACCCTGAAAATTGGAGAAAAAATATAAGTTCCTTTTTTTGTGTTATTAGTCCTGAAATATTCTTTTTCAAGTTGTTTTTCCAATTTTATCATTTGTTGGCTGTTGAAGCTAGGTTCAAAGTGTTGATAGCAAAAATTATCAGCACACCAAGATATATCTTACCTTAGATTAATCTGTAACCTGTTTTGGAGTTATTGCCCTTGAAGTATCTATTCACTGTTATCATGAAAAATATAAAATAAGGTTCAATATTGTTATCCTCCATTTCTGCATATTTGGAAAATGGCATCAAATAGATCATCATGCTTATCGGCAATTATGATACTTTGATTTAGCGTAGCTTCCAGTGTTTTTATAACACATTCAACTCTTTGTCATTAGAGCTTTCGAAGTATGGATTATTCGTTTAGTGCGAATTCAATGCAGCTATGTTATTTTAAAGCCATATGGTATCTGTTCTGAGTTATACAAATGAAATGAAAGTTTACTTTTTATACAACCGCCAAAAATAATTTGAAATTGTATAATGGTATTTTGGTTTCCACACAATAACTGTACTCAAAGTGAATGGATCTCTATGAAATTTTTTTAGAAGGTTTAATACCACAAGAGGATGGTTGGTATTAATTTTTTAGGGATGATTGTCCCAACCGTTTAGGAGTTCGGGGCCTAAAAGGGGCACAAAACAAGCATTTTTCTAGTTTCAGAATAATGACTTGTGGATTAATTTTTTGATCGCTTTGAAATTGTACCACAATGATTTTAAATACCACAAGTAGAAGGTTGGGGTTATGGTGCCAACAGTTTATGAATTAAGGGCAAAAAAGGGGCACAAAAAGCTTTTATTTTTTGTAGTTTCAGAACAATAACTTGTGTGAGAGTGTATGGATCTCTCTGACATTGTATAACAAGGTTCCATATCACAAAGGGAAATCTGGGATTGATTGTCGTGGTAAATCCTTGAAACCTGCAGGAATAAAGGGCCTAAAATAAGCATTTTTCTAGTTTCCAGACAATAATCAGTGTTTAAGTGAATGGATCTCTTTAAATTGAATAACAAGGTTCCATACAACCAAAAAAAAGGCTGGGATTGAGTTTGGGGGTAATTGCTACTAGGAGGGATTCAAAAAGTTGGGGCCTATTTTTTTTCAAAATTATCCAAATTTCAAATTTTTTTAATTTTCCAAGAAGAAAGAAGAAACCTTATAAATTGCACAGTATTGGGCAATATATTTGTAAGATCTTTGACCACATTTATTTTGAGTCAGAAACCTATATTATGTCAAAAATTTGATCACAATCCAAATTCAAACAGTATCAACACAGGCACTTAGACAAGTGCCTGTGAGTATCAAGCTTGAATATTGTGTCCAAATTTACCCCAACTATTCAGGGTTCGACCTGCGCTCACAAAGCATTTTATTATTTTTTATGCCCCACCTACGATAGTACAGGGGCATTATGTTTTCTGGTCTGTGCGTCCGTTCGTCTGTTCGTTCGTCCGTCCGTTCGTTCGTCCGTCTGTCCCGCTTCAGGTTAAAGTTTTTGGTCAAGGTAGTTTTTGATGAAGTTGTCCAATCGACTTCAAACTTAGTATACATGTTCCCTATGATATGATCTTACTAATTTTAATGCCAAATTAGAGGGTTTACCCCAATTTCACGGTCCACTGAACATAGAAAATGATAGTGCGAGTGGGGCATTCGTGTACTGGGGACACATTCTTGTTTTAATACTGTTTTAGACGACTCTTTTATTGTTAATCGGTGTAACTTATTTCTTCTTGGTTTAGTTGAATTGATTGTGCATCATGATCAAATGTAGCTGTAAAGATTTCTTCTTAAGTATTCTGGAAAATAATATGTTTTTTTCCGAATTAGTACGTTTTAATGTGAAAACAATTTGATCATGTTCCTATCTTGTCCAATAAGTAGCACACCATTGAAGATGTGAATTCCTTTGTTGCTGTAGTGTCAGTCAATTTATATTCAACCTTATTAAGCAGAAAAAGGATGACAAATACAAATATTTGTCTACAGATTTGACTGTCGCTCTAGTATATTGTGAGAGTTCAAGTGTATTCCATCATACTACCTGACCCCAAGCACTTACATTTTATGTAACACATGTAGGTCATCGCATGAATATATTCTATATCAATATAAGTTAACTTCGTAAGGCCGTTAGTTTTCTGGTTTAAATCGATTTTCATTGTCATTTCGGGGCCTTTTATAGCTGACTATGCGGTATGGGCTTTGCTCATTGTTGAAGGTCATACGATGACCTATAGTTGTTAATTTCTGTTTTATTTTGGTCCCTTGTGTAGATTTGTCTCATTGGCAATCATACCACTTCTTTTTTATACGTCCAAAGAGCCCCTCTAAACTGTATGGAAAATTGCTGTAAAAAATAAATAAGCCAGTATTATAATGACGATATTTTACCTCTAGGTTTGAGGTCCAAATTGCATTTCCTTGCCTTTCCGTCCATCTGTTCGTCCATCTTTTTGCCCAACAAATATTTCAGTTACAGTTTTCTCTGATACTAGTGTACAGAATTTCATACTATTTGGTCAGCAGGTGTTTTAACAGTGATGAGCAGTTTTAATCGTTTCTAAAAAAATATATAAAAGTCAATGAGACACAATCCGCAGTCATGAGTTATGCACGGTGATTATTTCTCCGGAATAAATTGCCATTTTGTTCTGTAAATATAAGTTTATGCTGAGCATAGTTATTTAGTACATATATTCCGAGGAAATTTCAACATAGACAAACTAAGGGGCAATAATTTAATGAGAAGACTTATTTAATGTGCTATTGAAAGGGTAACTAACAGCTTCAAAAATACAAAAAACCTATAATCTGGCTGAGATATTTCCCCGCATTAAAACAAATCAAAATCCAAGATATAAAATATCATTTTACTTGTGAATGATGATTTTACTTCAGTTTTGATTAAAAAATCAAAAAATCTGTTTAAGATTTGAAATATTTCTCGCTCTTTAAGTCAAATAACTGATTTCTTGTGTGATGATTGTAAGTGGATCTTCTGAAATCTCAAAATTTGATTTCTGATAAATTAAATGTCCTACTTTTGAAAGGTGATGTAGGATGTCCTTCGTAACAGGAGCATTCCTGAAATTAATTAGATATATATATATCTATATATAATTCGTCTTAACATCAACCCAACAATGTTAGATCTGTAAATTTGCTTTCGCAAATTTTTTATTCTTCCCTCGCCGGGATTCGAAACCCATGCTACGGTGATATCGTGACACCAAATCGCCTGCACTGCAGCCGTCCCGCTAGACCACACGACCACCAAGGCTCTCAAAAAAAGAGCTTTCGCTGGCCGTGTGTTACCTTTCCTCTTCAGTTTTAATCTAGCGGCGTACTACAGTACATGCTATATAAGGCATGAAGATGTTATTGTTACAGATCAGCTAAATTATCTATAGTAAAGGATCCTACAAATTATATATATATACATAAATATTTGTTAAATAAATACTTTAAATAGATATCTCCAACTAATTATATACAATAATTCCCCCAAAAGAAGTTCTTTTTCCTATTTAATATCAAACACTTTGGAAGAACTAATATTTTAATATTATATTCAGCCTTAATCTTTGACATAATTCAAGTACGAAAACTATCCGAATTATATATGAACAAACTGATGTAGGGTATGCTATTGCCAACAATGGAATTTATCTCCTGGTAAAGGTATATCACTGGACGTTATCACTAAGCTCTGTGTTAAACTGTTTACATTGGGATATCACAAAGAAAATTACTTTGACAATATACATCCTGCTTTCAAGGTCGATGTTTGCTACCTTTAAAGCACTGAAGGACTTGTCTTCGTTATGGAGTATTCCGTCAAAGTAACTTCGTGAAAGGTTAAATGTGGACTACATGTCAAAGGTGCAACACCACAATACAGGAGGACGTCTAGAGGTCACCGTATCCAAATAAACTCATCACAGATACAAGGATTGAAATTTTGCTTTTGCACCAGACGCGTGTTTCGTCTACAAAAGACTCATCAGTGATGTTCGAATAAAAAAGTTAAAAAAGCCAAATAAAGTACGAAGTTGAAATAGCATTGACTACCAAACATTCCAAACAGTTTTGTCAAATACAGCTAAGGTAATCTATAATGAGATAGAAAAGCCTTAGTTTAAAAAAAGTAGTTTTGTAACTTGAACAGTTAAAATTGAGAATGGAAATGGGGAATGTTACATGTATGATCATATCAATTATAATTCATTCCAACACAGAAGTGCTAACTGCTGGGCTGGTGAAACCCTCGGGGAATAAAATTCCACCCACCTAAGTTACATAGGGTTGGGGATGGAGAATATACCGAGTAAAAAACGACAAAAAGAACAAACAAATGTACACAAAACAATTAACAAGGAAACTAAAGACTGAACAATACGAACACCACAACAACAAAAAAACGCTGTAAACATCAGGACCTTTTGAGCGGCTAGAAGTTCGTGTTACAACCGTCACGTGACTCTTTGAAATCGAATTCGTGCATTTTTATGGCCCCACAACGATAGTTTTGCCCTTGTCCGTCATTCCGTAATTCCGTAATTCCGTCATTCAGCAACAAACCATTATACGGAGTTTTTTTCTAACTGCCTTCAGATATTGGGCTGATTTTTGGTATGTGAGTTAACCATGATGAGTTACAGATCAAGTTTAACTTTCTTTCCGCCCCGCTAATTTTTGCCAAAATTACGGGCTTTGGACTTTGATAAATTGTTGTAAATCACAGTTATACGGAGTTTTTTTCTGAATGCTTTCAGATATTTGGCGGATTTTTGTCATGTGAGTTAACCAAGATGATTTACAGATCAAGTTTAAGTTGTGTTCCTCTCGGCTATCTTTTGCCGAAATTACGAGCTATGGACTTTGATAAATTGTTGAAAATGACAGTTATACGGACTTTTTTCTAAATGCTTTCAGATATTAGGCTGATTTTTGTCATGCGAGTTAACCAAGATGAGTTACAGATCAAGTCTAATTTTTGTTCCTCGGCTATTTTTTCCCGAAATTACGAGCTATGGACTTTGATAAATTGTTGATAATCACAGTTATACGGACCTTTTTTCTAAATGCCTTCAGATATTGGGCTGATTTCTGGTATGTTAGCTAACCATGCTGAGTTACAGAACAAGTTTGAATATCGTTCCGCTCCGCTGATTTTTGCCAAAATTAAGGGTTTACAACTTTGAAAATTATTGAAAATCACAGTTATACAGACTTTTTCGGTCCGTATAACACTTGTCAATTCAAAGTTTTAAAAAGTTTGAAAATTTTAGATTTTTGGAATTTTGATCAAAGTTTCAAAATATCAAAATTCCAAATTGTGTAAAAGTTTTTAAATTTTTTTTAAATTTTAACCAAATAATTAAAATATTAAAATTCTAAATATCGTTTTTAAATTTGATAGTTTAGAAATTTGATCAAACTTTGAAATACTAAACCTAACGTGCAATTTTGATTATTTCACTTTTTGAAAGATTGATTTTTAAACATTTGATTAAAATATCAAATATAGAAAAGGGGCGAAAAGAGGGGTACTTGTAAACTGCAAAACGAAATAAAAGCGGAACGAAACGAAACAAAATGAAATGAAGACATACTGATACTTAAATGTTAATGTAAAACATAAAGCCACAGACAGGCAGTTGTAACAGGTGAAAAATTGGATGACAAAAATAAATATTTCTCAAAAGAAGAGAATTCATTTTAAACGCACGGCTCTGATACTGACCATTTTACTTGCTGGTTTTTAAAGCACCCATATTTTAGGAATAACAGTAAAAACTGACCAACTCGCTGTAGGTCAAATAGTGTGGTAAGGTTGAGTATATAAAAAAGAAGATGTATATATATATTCTACTGAACTTTAAGCAATAAAATGGCTCAATGCACGTTGTATTATCTCATTTGATTTCAAATTTTTCTGTTATGCTTTACGACTTCTTACTTTCTGCGATCACTTCGGCAGATGGATATATCATTCCATGTAAATTTTTTGAGAAAGTTATTAAAGGCATCAAACAAAAAAACTATATGATACATGTGTATACAGCAATCACTGAATTACAGGCTCCTGACTTTGGACAGTCTCATACAGAATGTAACGGTGTTAGTTATGTTGGCACGCGCCTATCATAGGACAGTTACAAACACATATAAAAGGCACGAGGTACAGATCTAAGAGGACTCGCAGTTTCTGATAGCTAGTTCAAAGCCAGAAAAAAGTGTCAAGTACACCTAAGACTTAAATGTTAATCAGTACACATACAACATCCGATGGCTTTATTGCCAAAACGTTATTAATATTGGCTGAGTTTAGAGTTTATGTCCATAATAATTTATAGGCATTCATAGTGGTATGGAAAGATATCACGGGCACTTTATATTAAAGCATTTCAAGCCCACCAGGCCCACCAGGCCCAAAGAGCCATGCAAGGTTTTACCATTACTTTCCGTCCATCCGTCGTCTGTCGTTCGTCTTCTATAAACTTTTCTTTGAAGATCTCTTCTGCAGCTGCTCGATGGATTGAAACCAAAGTATTATATCTGCATTATCTATGAGTTTCATCTACTAGTGTCAAGTTTGAGATTTTCGCCCAGGTTGGTTATACTCAGCATGTCCGCCTTGGCTAACAAAATAACATATAGTGATCAAATTACAATTTTAGCTTATATTTCTATAACTATGGTATTGACAAAAAAAACTGACAGGAAACAAACAATGGTCATCAGAACAAGTTCTTATTATTCTTAACATTTTGGAAAATCTGTCCACTTATTTATGGAGTTATTGCCCCTGAAATGTTTATTTTTCACTTTTTTTTTACATTTCCTTCCCATTGTTTCATAATGAACAGAAGCTATAGTCCGGCCGATCGGTGAAAAAATTGCTCAAATAATGAGGAAAGCACCAATTTTTGCATGATGGTACATTTTAGTGTATTGAGCAATATTAGCTATGGACCCACCCTCAAAAGTCAATATGGCGGCTTATTTCAAGATGGCTGCCGTACGTTCGAAAATATTTACCAGTATTGCACAAACCACAGTGGATTTGGTGCTGGAAGCACAAAAATCAACATATTTGAATGACTTTGTGTTCTTAGCAAGATTTTGTTTTGATCTATCTTTGAAATACAAAATGGCGGCTATTTTCAAAATGGCCGCCTTGAAAAATAAGCAAATATTCATTATTGAGAATTGACCTTAAATTAAGCATTTTATTGATGCATAGTGCCATTTAGTATCTGTCCCAGTTCTGTCCTTTTTTATTTTGCCTTGCTTGTCAATTCAAACACAAAGTAGTAGCTTTCATAAAAAGCTGCAGTAGTAGCTTTCATTAAAAGCTGCACTATTTGTTGTCTTGGGTCACACATAAAAGCTGTGATTTGGGATTTATCTGCCTTAAGATATTATTCAGTGCCTATCTTATTTCTTGGGTCGCAATATTTTGCATTTGAGACAGCTCAGAAATGACTATTTAACAATTGTACCAAGAATTTTTAGCAGAAAGAAAATCTAATGCTCAAAGAACAGTTGAGATTTATCGCAATATAACACAGAGCGAAGCGCGAATTGATAAAATATGTGTTGCAAACACAGTGTTGGTCTCATGACGATTCAAGGTGAACAGAAAGGGGCAATGAATATTAATAACGAACAGATTGGAGCAATATCTCAGCAACTTCAGCAGTCTGAATACAGGATAGACCACAAGGCTAGTGGTAATTGCTTGGCAGAATTGATGGTCAGACCAATAAGATATTCAATGTTGTGGTGAGACAGATGGACAAGCTGACAACAACTGAGAAAGAAGACACAGTTCAATTTAAAAGTGCATTTGATCAGCAGGGTACCTTCCAACAACTGGCAGCTGTTGTAAATGAATTAGTGGACAATCGAAATAAAGAAGTTAAAATTCATGCAATGGACACATCATCTAAGCCAAAATTTGACATTAGCAAGTACAACAAAAGTACGCCAACAGTACATAACAAACTCCCTGCCTTGGGTCTTTCCCCAATTATAGTTCGCATGAACCATCAACCGCGCCAACTCTGTTAAAGGTGTCTTCACCTTAAGTCAAAAGTCCTATGCCCTTGGCCCTGCATGAGACAGAATAAATTATTCAACAACAATCTCCATTTAAGAACATGCTATAAACCTCTAGTACTAATCAAGGATACCAGCAAAAGGCCTATGTGTCTTCTTAAGCACACTTACCATCTACTATGAGTCAGTAATATTTGGTTCAGAGCAGCACACCATTACAGAAACAATTGGCTGCAAGTGGATCATATCAAGTTTCTCCAATGCAGTGCCTACTTACGGTATCATCTACGTCGAGTCAATGGCAAATCCCACATTTATCACTCCAATTGTGACAAACTCGTCAGCTCCTGGAGCTCTAACAGGCTTCCCATAACAGCAAGTTGACTCCACTGACCGATCCAGGAAAGGCAGAGAAAATCAAAGGAGTATGGCAACAGCTCTTCTTCAGACTCTTAATTGGAGAGAGAATATACCCGATGGCAAGAACATTTTGGTGCAAGGGACCGGATCCGAAGCCAAAAGCTCCCAAAAATGCAAATACTCAATTGAATAAGATCCTTGAATTGGGAGGCGTTCATTTACCGATTTGAACGAACTGCCGGTAGATGACAATGGGAAAACAGGAAAAATGTGTGTAGGCCCAAGATTGCCAGGCCGATGTTGGCTTTGCGTACGCTCGCAAGGTAAGCACAGATGATGATTTCAAGGCTTTAAAAAAAGCTTTAGAGCAGCGCTTCAGCAAAAAAGACGATCAAACCAGATTGGAACCGAAGCATTCTTCCTAGGATGTAAAGACAAAGATTCTTCAAGGCATGTAAAAAGTAAAACCACAAAAATACTGAACTCTGAGGAAAATTAAATAGGAAAGTCCCTAATCTTGGCAAAATCAAATGACAAAACACATAAAAAACGAATGGACAACAACTGTCATATTCCTGACCTGGTACAGGCATTTTCAAATGTAGAAAATGGTGGATTAAACATGGTTTTATAGCGCTAAACCTCTCACTTTGTACGACAGTATCGTCAAATTCCGTTATATTTACAATGATGCGTGAACTAAACAGACATAATAAATAAATAGTCAAAATATGGGTACAGCAGTACTCATAATAAAGAGGAACCCAGAAACATTCAACAAGGCGTTAAAACTATTGAAAACCTCAATAGTAAACTAGATGGCGATATATGGATCAAAAAGTGCCAATTACGACCATCGACAATTCTTCTTTGCTGCTGGCGCAGTATCACCGACCGATAAAGGAAATATGAGCAGTCCTTTGGATAATGAGGTGCATAACCTCACACAAATTGTCACAAAACTAGCTGATGTTATGCTTTCAATTAATCAGCATAACTGTGTATTGGCCGATCAATATAACGTCGGTTCTTCTGATCAAATAATCATGGAAGATCACCAGTTCAATTGAAGATCACCTGATCAATATACACGTGGAAGATCTCCTGAGCAATATAATCGCGGTAGATCGCCAGTAAAAATACACCCAAGCGTAATGCCTATCGATCAGCAACACCCCCACTAAGCTAGAGATAATATAGTCCCTAAAGACAACGGTTAGCATCTCAACGGACAAACTCAAGAAATCCCGGTTATTTCAGACAACGGCCTCCTTCACCAGGATACGGAGCAAATCAAAGTGCAACCCCAACAATGGAGTCTTTAAACAGCAAAGGGTCAGGCCAGTAGGCTAACGCACCATTCCAAAGTCTATTGACCATGAAACATCACGTCATCGAAAAATCGAACAGAGGCCCACGGCCTCGTCCGGTATTGTCATCAGACGAACCATTTGAAAGAGCTTCGCAGTACGAGGTACTATGAATGACCACAATGTGAGCATGATTGTTGACACTGCTGCAATGATAAATGAGAAATTAATTCCGGCAGAAAATGGAGATTTGGAGACCGTAACGTTACGTGGTTTGAGTTAACAGCTTGTTATTGGGAAGATTAAAAAGAACGACTCTCGACATTAATAGATTAAACATACAATGGGATGTGTGCAAAGAGCCATTAACAGACGATGTTATACTTAGGCTAGATATTTTTGACACGCTGAGCGCAGTGATAAACCTGAGTACTCCCACATTTACCATCAACAATAAAGTGATAAATGCGACAGTTGTTAACAGTGGAAACGAGTTTCAACTCAGCAAGTTTGCATAAAACGAACGATCACAGTTCCGCAAAACTCAGAAATGACTGTTACCATTAAAACTGATAAAAGTGCTGACCAGGAGTGCATTTTAGGACCATGCTCGCTGAATAGTTGCGAATTGGTTTCGCACGTAGTTAGAAAAGGAAATAATTGCCCCTTAACCATTTTAAATGATGGCAATCGTCTAATCCGCCTGAAGAAAGGTACACCTATTGATTACATAGAATAATTTGACGATATAGTGGGTACGGCAGATTAAAACGCGATCAGTGACGTAAGACATGGCATTGAAGAGACACGAGACAAGGTGCCCTCGGCACTGCCTCAAAGTTCAGATGGGTTTCCTACTATTCGACCACATTTAACCGACCTATATTAACGTTCAATCGACTCGTTTCAACATATTTCATTCCAACCATTAAAACTGAAAGCGTTTAAAGAACAATTACAACAACATGTAACATATTGATTAACATTTTGAATTTCACTATTTGTTTTTGTATATATATGTCATATATGCAGCCATATTTGCAAATGTATGTGTTAAAGAAATAACCAAATTTTTTTTTTATATTTTAAAATTAATTGATAACAAATTCAAGAACATGAAGTCCATTTTTAAAGAAGCATTACTTTAATATCCGAAATTATATAGAAAACCTTTAGGACAATCTTGATTTTTATACCGTTTTTCCGCCATCTTGAAAATGGCAGCCATATTGGATTTTTCAAAGTGGGTCCATAGCTGAAATCAAAGGGTATATAACCAAAAACTACTATGCAAAGTTTCATGCTTTCCTCATCAAGTGAGCAATTATGCTCTATATCTGCACCAATCGGCCGGACTACTAGGATAATAGTGAAAATGTAAAGATCTATCTTCTTGAATATTTCATATAGATAACCCTTTGTTGAGTGAAAGCTCCTTAAATGTTGATTTCAGTGGTTTGGCTTTGTATGGGCTAGGTTAAACAGGCAAATTACATCAAACAATTTCAGCAACACAAAGAGTAACTGCAGTATGTGTCACCAGGTGAGCGATACAGGTTCAGGCGTGCCGCTCTTGTTATGATTTGCAGTACACGTGCTTTGATCTACCTTTTTGCTTCACACACTTTCTTATCTAAATGCATATAATCTAGTTTTTGGATTTTATATAGTTTCACTGATATAAGGTCAAATAACTATGATATCTTAACCTTCGAGAATGACATTTCCGGTCAAGGGTTAAATAAGAACAATCATAAACATACATTTCTATAGTTTTCATTCATGTTACTTTTCTGTCATATAAACAATGATCATTAATGAAGAAGTTCACGTGGGATCTTTGATTCTCGGTCGTAGTAATATAAGATTGGTATTCCATTGATAAGATTTCCATTCAAGACACTTCGCCCACAAGTCATATGTCAATGTTTCCAAACAATCCCATGATGTCAGGGTCTTGCACCTTCAGATAAGTAAAATTTGACAAACCAAATGAGTTTGTTGTAATAACTAGACAATAGTGCTTAACCTGCAAGTCGTGTCGCAACATATTCACTGGTTACTTGCATGTTTGCCTTTTGCCTGTCACCAGGATTGTATCATTGTTATACTATTTATACGGCCTGATTGCTAGCAAAAAAGTCATTTTCGAACCAAACTTAG